>PVIR01003123.1:0-92712 GCA_004026965.1 Petromus typicus
CACACACACCCCACTGGGGATGTGCAGAGGCTCTGGGTTTAATTCCCAGTACGAGAAAAAAAATCATACCTGTCTTATTTCTGCTAAATTCAATTCAATAAACATATATTTCTATTGAACTCTATTATGTTCCTGAGCATGTACTAAAGTATGGTATATATCAAATTAAGTGTTAGAGTTGCCTCAAAGGAGCTCAGAATTTGTTGTATTTTAATCATACACTCATTATGTTTCTAATTCAAATTTAATGAGTGACATTAGTTTTTAGTTTTTTTCTTTTTTGAACAGAGCTGTGTTAGGTTTCTCTTGATGTGATCAAGTATAGTGGTCCGTTGGTTCTCGAATGTGTGTTTGCAAACAACTTGGCTATCAAACAAAAGTGTTCAATAAAATATTGCTTCCATTCACACGCTCCGCATCAGGTGACAAACACAGTCGCAGTATCTTTCCTACATAAACACAAATGCAGCAGTCATAAATCATAAAACAAATTAAGTTTGTGAATGGAAGTACCATTGTACTTGGGAAAATCAGCTTAAAGGAGGTGGCGTTGGTCTTGGCTTACGGTTCCAGAGGTTTCAGTCCATGGGCAGCCAGCTGTGTGCGTTAGGCCTGTGTTGAAGCATCACAGTGGAAGGGTACGGCTCCGCCTGCTCATGGCGTCGGAGCCTGGAGCAAGAGAGAGCACAAGGGAGTCTGTGCGGCTGGGTCTCCCCCTTCACCTGTGTGTGTGCCCTGTGGGCCCCCACCCTAACGGAAGATGCTGCCCACCTTCGGGATGAGTCTCCCATCAGTTTCCTGCTCTTCATTCCAGCTAATTTGGAAAAAACCTCACCAAGACCCTCAGAATTGTGCTTTACTAATTCACTGGTGTTTCCCAGTCTAATCAAGCTGACCATCGAGGTCAACCATTGTGAGAACCAGTTTGATTTGAGAGGGACATGCTCCCGAATCATGTACTGATACTCAGAGTGAAGATTCCCATAGCTTCACTCGGTCATTTTCTACACCTTTCACTCCAAGATTCCTCTCGGGTTACTAGTTCATCCCCTCCCCATGCATCAGTTCTCTATTATTTTAAACCAAGATATTTAGAAGTTGAAAAGTATAGACAGTTCAAAATTGAACAAGACATTTGATATACAAATATGCCTAAAAATATTTGAGACTTTTCTTCTTCGTGAGAAGTAGAATAAGCATTTAAGAGTGGAAATTTGAGCTGCACTGTTTGGGTTTGAATCCGTCTGATTTGCTGCTTTTGGTCATTTCCTCTTTGGAGAAATCACTTCTTCCTCTTGTGTCTCAGTTTGGCCATCTGTGAAGTAGGGGTGATTGTTAATGATACTCAGCCTATGGGGTTGGTATGAGGATTAAATGAGTTGGTCCCTATCCAGTCAGGTAACACGTCACCTGGTAAACAGTAAATGTTATATCCCTGTGTCTTCCTGTTCTTACTCATTTTCTTTTATCATTTTTGTTTTCAGAATGTTCAGCCTGATAAAGAAATTGTGGTGGACATGATAATGTTCTTGTGGCACAAATGCAAACTAGGAATTCATCGAATCAGTTTGTCCAGAAGTGACTGTTCAAAACTCACCCAGAAAATCAGTACTAACAAAGTATTCCTCCTTTTTGTGTTTTGCCTATTGTTAATGTAAATCGCATACATATTTTATTCTAGATTTTCCTTCATTTATTCACCAGCATTAACTGCCATCACTTGTAGATATATGTGTTAACAAGATACTCTTTCTGGTAATGAATGAGTCCTTTTAAAAAGGCTTATTCCTACAGCCCTGCCCCAGTTTTTGGGGGAGAGTGTGAGGAGATTTCAGTTTTAAGGGAAGGAATAAGTATACTGTAACCAAGGTTACAGAGACTCAAATAATTTCAATAAGGTTTATAATAGAGAATATAAATAAGTAAAGAATTTCAGTGATTTTTCCCCTGCATAATATTTTTAGACTATTTGAATATTTTTAGACTATTTGAAAGGGTTGTTTGTTTCATAGGAAGGACAGCATTGAACATTTGAATATTATAACCTGAAAACTTCAGAAAATGTTTTAGCAATAAATGTTTTAGCTCCAGTGAGTCTGAGTCTCCTAAGAGTAGCTGCATTAGGATGCACAGGTGTGATTTTTCTGTCATGTACTCTGTTAAGTAATCATGTGGTTGCATAAATATTGTTTTATTGTCTTAGTTTGCACAGAGCGAGGGTTGGTTTTATGTGCTGAGCTCTGGGGATACGGGCATGAAAGTCAGGTCTGAGATGCCCTACGTCTCCCTCACTAACCTGCAAGACTTTGATGAGATCACATGCAGTTGCTGTGAAGAGAGGATGGCTTTGAGGATACGGACAGCATCCACTGATATGTAAAAAGAATGCCATGAATTTGCCACTTTAGCCATAAATATTCAGACTATAAACAAGTGAATCTTTTCAATGAATTTATGTATTAGGATTTATCCTTAAGTATCACCTTTTGAAATCTCTTTATATTACTTATAAGTAAGACACATTAATAGGAAGACTTAACATTTCTTTTTTGGTTACAAGATAATTTCAAAGTTTTGAAAAATGTGCCTGTTGCTAAAATGTAATACATTTTATTGATTTTCCTGCGTATTTTCTCTTTTTCAGTGGTTTTTTCTTCTGTGGCAGATAAACGAAGTGATTCAGGGCTACAAAATGGAAGACATTGACTTTGTGGTGGTGGCAGAGGTCACATTACGATTAACTGAAATGGTAGAATTTTTAGGAAGCCCAAGAAGAAAATTTAAAAAGTCTTTAGGTAAAGTCTTGGAAAATATGAGCCATGAACCTATGGATGTGCAAACAGAAGTCTATAAGCATACATCAGAATACAGGCTTTGGTTAGCATTTCAGTCTCGTGTTTTATTAACGACAGCCAGAGACAAGGAAGTAGATCGGTTTACCGCAGTGGGTGTTAAGAAAACTTATTCCCAGAATAACTTATTCCCTGAAGTTTTCAGGTTATAATATTCAAAGGCTTTCACCTTTTCCTCATTCGTGTTTTCCTTCTTCATTCCTAATTACCATTTACTCTCCTTTTTTCCCTTTTTACTGCTTTCATATTCTGTTTTCTTTCTTCCAGAGAGCAAATGCTTCTTGAAGGAAGAGAACATGATTTGGTTGCCAGTATTTTCTTGGCTCTCACCACATGGGCTGATGTGGGGTGGTAACTCCCACAAATATCTGTGCGATGGACCACTGTCCTTCTGTATTTCATTTTCCCCTTTTTAATTGTCTTCTTTCTTAATTCCTTGTTTCTTTAGGCCTTCAAGACTGTCACAGCACCAGAGTTTCTCAGCTTCCCTTTGGAAGCTGTAGGGGTGAGGGACACAGCTCTCCACACTCACTCCCTGAGTTCCCTTCCCACGATCCTTGCCCTGTATTTATTTTTTCACTCTTAGCTTGAAAATTTGTTTTGACATAGAGTCTCATTATGTAGTTCTGGCTAGCCTTGAACTCACTGTATAGTCCAGACTGGTCTGGAACTTGCAGTGAGCCATCTGCCTCAGGCTCGTTGGTGCTGCCATTTTAACTTGCATATTAAAAAAATATATTTTCTAGCTTTTCTCCAGCCAGAAGAATTGTTCTAGATTACTTGTCACTGAAAGCAAAAGGTCCAATGATTTTTTAAAAAGTCTATTTCTTATTTGGTTCTGTTGCTTCATTTACTAGTTACTGTTGTTTTACACAGTTTAATTACAAATGGACCAAAGTACAAACTAACCAGTTCTTTGTGAAAATGTTTCATGTCTAGGAATTAATCAGTTTTAAAGCATGACCCATTTATAAACATGTATGTTGATATGAAGAGGGGTTGCTTGTGATTATGTATATGAAGACCTTTACTTTTTCTAAGAATATTATTCTTACCACCTTATTAGTACATATTTACATATTAGTAAATTTTAAAGTAAGAAACTAATTTGTAATTGTTTGTAATTGATACTCCTCTAATTCAGAGTGGCCTTTTCTAATATTTGTCTCAGTTCTTGAGGTTTCTGTGCATGCTGCTCTTTTATGAATGCTTTGAAATAAACTTTATAATAGAAATAAGAAGACTAATCTCTATCATATTACCTGGTTGATCAAGAGGATTCTTGATTTCATTTGTTGTATTGCAAAGTGCTTTTTCCTTTTTCTTTTTTGAGATGGGATCAGGTTGTGTTGTCTAGGGTTATCTTAAATTCTTGGACTCTGAGGATCTTCCTGCCTCTGCCTCCCAAGTAGCTTGAACTGCAGGAATGTGCCTCCATGCTGCCAGGCTCTGCAAGATGCTTTGACATGGCTTTATACAGAGAAAATGTTCAGTTACAGAAAAGAAACAATTGGGTATTAAATAAAGTTCTAAGGCATTGATCAGTAATTCAGTGACTAAAATATAACCAATATAGTATGCTTCCTAATGATTTTAATTCTGCTAAATTTACATTTCTATTTTCTTTCCCCTGGTCCTTCCTTCTTTGTTTATTTTTCTCTCTCATCTTTTTTTCACTTCTTTTATCCCCTTCCTCTCTTCCTTCTTTTCTTTGTCTCATTTGTAGACACACCCTTAAGAAAAGGGTTTGAGGAAGCCCTGGAAGCTTCAAAAGGGATCCTGGAAGTTCCTCCAATATTAAAGGTATTACAATATATTGTAGAAAATATAGCTAGAAATACGGATTTTTACTTTCAGATAATATAAAATTTGTAAGTGAAATTTGATGTTAGTAATTTATGATTTCTGCATATAGGTAGAATTATGGGGACATTGTTCTACCTTTTGATTTTACTCTAGAAAAAAATCCACTAAAAAGTCTCTGAACAGGGTTTACAGGTACATTACATTACTACCATTAATTTTTATGTATTGTTATGCATAGATTTATAGAGTGAGGTTACTCAACACAAGCTTTTGCAAGACTAAATACATTTTCACCTTAAAATGCATTGTGAACAGTGGAGGCACGTGGGAAGTTCTGACTGAGTGTTAAGAGCAGAAAGAGTCTAGGTGGGACAAGTGGCTGTTCCTCTTATAATGCCTCTCTTATGATACTTGAATTAATTCTGTGTATCATGGATTGTGTCCTGTACCTCCAAGTGGAATTTTGGGAATTGCCTTATATAAATAGTAAATCTTCAGTCATTTACAAGCAAAATTGAATGACTTTTGCACACTGTCCCAGGTAATGCTAAGCATTGTGCTTCAGGAAAAGATGCCATGGTCAGACATCCTGAGTGACTGTGGATTGAACAATGTATTTCTATACTGTGAGATGTCTCAGAAGCATGAATTTGCTTATGAATGCTGTAATGTTGTAAAGGGATACAGAATAGCATGTGTTTAATTGTTTAAGGATAAAACACTTACCTCAAGTGGACTGTCTACTTGGGAGGCTAGTGCGGTAGAGACTGCTCTCAAAAAATACCTCTAGACGGAAAGCTTGTATTTTGGTTTCCCTGACTTAATTCATGAAGCATAATTTTAAATTATAAGAGTAAGAACACTGTAGAATATTTTTCATGATATAAAAAAGAACAAAAATATCTTTAAATTTATATACTGATCTAAATATTATATTTTAATATCCTTGTAAGGTCTCATACTTTTTTTCAGAGTAGGAAAAGTTTATAGAAAGAAAGCTCCAGTCAGAGAGCGACAGATAAGGGACCAGAAATGGGTTTCTTGGTCTCCTTCCTATTTTTTTAGACGTAGTAGCATTCTGATGCTTTTTCTTCATATCATTTCATCAACGTTTCCATATTGCTAAATGTTCATCCTCATAATTCCCATAGTTAAAATAATCCAGTTGAAATATAGGACATGAAAATTTAAAGAATATTTTCTTTCCACTTTTACTGTAAGTGCTGCTGAAGTGAGCACAGTTATAATGAAGACCTATTGCTTCGTCTGCTAACGTAAGAAAGAGAATATTATGGTGGAGTTACATTTAGTATCCACGGTGGGTTGCTTCTAGGGTTCCCACCAGTGCTAAAGCTTGCAGACCCTTGTGCGTTTTCTATAACATGGCATAGTATTTGTATATAAACGATTAAAACATCCCCATATACATAAGCCATCTTCAGATTACTTCTAATACCTAATCAATGTGTTACATACGTTCTTACACTATATTGTTAAGGAAATAATAACAAGAAAGAAGTCTGAATGTGTTCAGTAAGGACACAGCTTTTTAAAAACAGTTTTGTGCCGCCGTTGGCGGAATCTGCCTATATGGAGGGTCAGCCTCACAGGTGCAGAGTCTGCCTTCTCCTCTCTTCTCCCATCCCACTCCCCTCCCTCCTTCCTCCAGCTGCCTCCTGACTCGAGTGATGGTAATGTCAGTCCCAGGAGCTTTACTGCCTTGTTACGCACATGCTCATTCTCATATTTACAGAAGACTGTCTTGCCTGCTTTACTGTTTATATACATTGTGGGGCATGGTGTGTTCATCCTCAGCTTGCCTTTGTTTTCGGCCTGGTGTTTGTGAGCTACACCCAGTCTGATCTGTGCAACCACAGTGCTCGTTTTCACTATGTGCAGTGTGTTCCGAGTCACTCGGCAAGAGGTATGTGAAGTAGGTGTTTTGCCCTCAGGCTGTAGGCTGTTAACCACTCTGATGCTGCCTGTTGATTTTAAAAAACCCAAAAATTCCAGTATATTTACACAAAATATACACATGTATTTCAATATATTTTTACAAATGGTATTTTTCTTTGTATGAACATTAAAAAGCTTCAATTAACCTTTAATAATATGTCACCTCTCCCTGTCCTCTGCACCTGTGGTGATATAAAAGCAGAAATATAGAAACAAGTGCTAATGCTAATTTTATAATTTTGATTTGATCAATACCTCTGCTGTTTGGTAAAATACAGTCCTAAGAAACTGCGTACCAAATATCATTAGGAATGGATTGAAGAATGAGGGGAGGGTTAATTCTAAATTTACATTCTTATATAAGTCTTCATCCTCTAGTTATGTTTCAGGGAATGCAAATTTGAGTTCTCTAGTGCTGTATCGTGTATTCTCATGAAAACTAGATTTGGGAATTCTCAAGCAGAAACAGACTGACACGCCCAGGAAGTGTGTCTGGGGTACCAGCTGTTTGACTCTGGTATTTCAGGAGTCTCTCACACAGTTCCACATGGCTCACCCCAGACATATTTGGTCATAATTCAGCTGTGAGTTCTTAAAAGTTCCTCAGGCTGACTCCTGAAAACACTGGGGTTTTAAGGCCACTGGCTTGATGGGCCGCCTCTTATTCTCTGAGGTGCCTTAGGGCAGAATCGGACTCCTGGTGGAAGCTATCAAGGCTAGATTTTGTCTGGAGATGGAAATTATTTTGGCACTTACCACTAAATGAGGTGGATTTCTTATGAAGTGTCAGTTTCCCCACAACAAAGAAACTCAAGACCATTTATGAGTCATTGTTATTTAAATTAGAAAAGTGCATCTGACATTAGCTGGGTTTGTCAAATTAAGGACACAAATCTGTGATGACAAGAGTGTGTACCGCCAGCCCTGAAATTGTGCGAGGCCATTTGCTCAGCTGTACTGCAGTCAACTGGTAGGTGTACAAGGGGCTAACTTTTGGAGATGTAAAGTATGCCTCTGAAAGCCCAGCATTTGGTGCTGAAAGCATTGGAATTGAGTCTTGACTCAGATGCTGTTTGCATGACTGTGAACGAATGATTTCATCAATTTCAGTACTCCTGTTTGTAAGATTACAGTAATGCCTACTCCACGGGGTCGTCATCCTGTTTAAGTGAGTTATTGGTAATGCTGTAGAAGCCAGTACCTAGTTACTCCATGTGTTTAGGTTTTTGTTTCTGGTTGTTTGTTGTTGTTTTTGGTATATTTCATATAGATCACTGAATCTCAACTTTGGGTTTTCACACTTCACAGAGAAGAGTGTAGTGGGAAGGAAAAGCCCGAGTTTTGGGAGGAGAGGACAAAATTCACGTGCTCACTTAGGAGAGTCTGTAGTAGGACAAATTACCTATCTTGGAAACATATTAGCTATTATTTAAAAAAAATAAATGAGTTATTATTGTGATTACATGACAAAACTATTTTCATATTTCTTCAACAGATGGATTATAATTTGGGGTAACTAATTGGTATAAATTATAGGAGCACAGCAGTTAAATGATTAGTGTATATAAAGCATTTAGCCCAGTACTTGGAGCGTAACTGAGTTAAATGTCAGCTGAGATAGAAATAGAGATACTAAGATGGAGATAGTGATGAGGTCCACGATAGTGACGATGGTGTGAGCGTGTGTGAGGTCTTTGAATTCTTTGAGGTTACAAAGGTATCCTGAGAGACTCTTGTTTCTGGCCAAATGGCAACCTAGATGATTTAAGGAAACATAGAAATTTTGGACAGAATTGAACAAATACCCTCAGGCATATTTCACAGCTCACAAGAAAGTAAGGGAAATGAGAGGGACCAAAATGGGAAACTGAAGACCAGAATGATTCATTTACAAGTGGATGATGCAGTTAGGTTCTGAGCATAGTTACAAGGAAGCTCAGGTGCTGAAAAGTCACCCAGGGACAGGAGATGAGCTTGGGCACATGAGAGATGGGCTTGACCCTGAGATTCCCACATCGATTTAGAACCTACCGAAGACTACATCCTAGGAAAAGCTGTACTAGAAAAACTCTGTAGGGGAGTACATAGGAAAGTCTGTCCCTAGTGATTTACAGCCGTGGCCTGTCCCCAAGTTGGTTTGTTATGTAACTTTGTACTGTTGGTTGCTTAGGAACTTCCTTGAGCCTGTGATTCTTTGGGTCTTCTACAATCACATTGTGTATATTATATTCCAGGAGTGCAGAGTTAAGGTTTGAAAATCTGTAACGCAATAAATCACATTGACAAATTAAAGGAAAAAATAGACTTTATCCCTAGACAAGGAAATGCAACTAAAGCCTTTGACCAACTTCAACAGCCTTTAACAGACTTCAACAGCTGTCTTTTAAAAAACTAACTCTTAGCAGTTAGCAATGCTAGAAGTCTTCCCTATTTGATCAAGGGTATCAGCCAGAGACCTACAATGAAGGTTATACTTACAGCGACAGTTTAAAAATGGTCCGTTTATTTTCTTGTAATCACATGAGCATGTCTGCCAGTTTTCTGTTCAATATGCCATGGAAGTCTTAGATAATAGAAAAAGAATGAAGAAAAACGATCTTTATTCATGAGCCTGTACCACACACAGGAGTGTATTAGTATAGCAGTCTAATGTCCATCAGCAGATGAGAAGGTGAGAAGTTAAGGCTCACTTTTTAGCACCGTCAGGGTGAGTGAACTGGAGTCGGTGTGTCATCATTGCATCCATCTCTGTAGTCACCTTTGAGTTATAGGGGAAGATGTAGAGCTAGCATCTCATTTCCATAGCCCGAGGTGGCTCATCTTCCCACAGGGCCCTTTGCATGAGTTTGTTATGCAGAAGAAAATGACAGTTCTCATTTTGCAGTGGCAGATGGAATCTACAACCACACTGAGCAGGCCCTTGCTCTTCCCTGTGTGGTGTGCACAAGTAGGTGCTGGAGGTCGTTGTCAGCTGCCTCCTGGAGTTTTAGATGTTCAGAAGCTTCTGAGTGAGCACTTGAGAATCACACGAAGCAAAATCACTTCTGGCACTTTCTTGATCTTCATGCCTCCTGCCTTCCAGGGGTGACAGATACTGCTAACTCTGTGCATGGAAAATCTAGAGTGGTTCTGTGTTCATAACCAAACCTCACCTGACCCATTAAGTTACACGCATTAGCTTGAATAAGTTTCAGCTGCCTATGGTTGAGTGAAAAAAAAAATTCAGTCTGCAGAGTTTTATAAGAGAATCTGTGAAGTATGTACAGTGATGTTGTGTCTTGTTAAGAACACATACAGTTAGAGTTAAAGTTTAAAACATACAACAGAATTGTAAAACCAAGTTCAGGGACAGAGGGTTTTAATTTAATGGATATATATGTATGTTTTATTTTCTTAAATTCTGGAAAAATTTAGAAAATGTGAAGCTTTGAAGAAAGTTGGTTGCTCTTTAAATTATTGTCTGCTGTTCAGAATAATTACATGAAGAAGATACTTGACTTTTGGAAATCATGAGGTAGATCATTGAGTTTGATGGATTCAGGGTCAGGGATCTAGCTCAGTGGTTCCGGCGCCTGTCTTGCAAGTGCAAGGACCCGGGTTCGATCCCCGGTAACCACATACTATACTGGGCGTGGAGATTCACACCCAGCAGCAACCAGTACCATATACCACAGTGCCGGGCGTGGTGGCTCACGCCTGTCATCCCAGCACTCGGGAGGCAGAGGCAGGAGGATTGCTGTGATGTGAGTTGGAGGCTGAGCTCAGGGCCAGCCTGAACTACAAAGCAAGACCCTGTCTCAAAAAAAAAAAAAAACCTAAAAAAAAAAAGAGTTTGTTGGATTCAGTCTAAATTTCCAGTTCTGAGATTCTGAAATTAAAAGAAATTCTCAAATATGTGAAAATGACAAATTATGTGGGCTCTGTTTTAAAAATTTACCTGTGTATTTATTATAATCAGAATTTGAAAAACAATAAATGGAAGTTACATACATGTTTGTGAACAAAGTTTAATTTATACTTAAAAAATGATCAGAGATATTAATTATTTTCATCTTCGTTGATAGTAGTCAACACTTAGTTAAAGATAAAGTCAACATAGCAGTGTTGCTGTTGGGTAGATTATTTACATTTGTTATTTGATTTTGAATTACTGTTAAAAGAATATGGAGATTTTCCTTAAGTTTTCATTTTCTTTTTGTTTATAAAATTATTTTAGAAAAGACCTGAAGAACAGTTGTTTTGTGTGTATGAACTACTTGAAAAAGCAATTGGTAGAATGAATTTGAATTGCACGTTAACTTCTCTGCCAAATGGATCATCAGTGACTGACCACTGTTATGTCAAGGTAAGAATGGGAAAATCTGACATCAGGTTGAAGTTTTGCTGAACTAGGCAGAGGGCTGTCGTTCAAGTAGGTAAGAAAGGCATGATTTGTGGGGTAGCTTTCCTCTCCTAGGCTAGAAATATTCCTCTCTTCTCAGAAGGAATAAAAGAAAATAAGTAATCGCTGAACTTGTCAATGAAAAGGACACAGATGAATTCTAAGAGCATATTTATTATAGATGAGCCAGTTACAAAGAGTTTCAAAATGGGCAGGGTTTAATCCTCTGAATAAGATGATAACTTGAGTAATAATAGGGTACAGAAATTTTTAGTGTGTTTTGATAACTGTATTTCTTTTTATTTTATTTTGGTCTGCTCAACCAAAGTGTTCCCATGATGTAGATGGAGACACTTACAAAGCAATCTCAGGAAGCAGTTTTGTGATGGATTTGCATCTTGAACTAATTCAAGCTCAGCACCGAATAGCTATTCTACTTCTTGACCAATTGCAAGGTAATAGTCATCGAAGCAAATAGCTATACTAAGTTGCTCGTTAGCCCAGTTCAAGTACATAGTCAATTCAGTTTGTAATTGTGTTCTTGTTGACTGTTTCCCAGATAAATTTGGTTATTTTTTCTTCTCTATTTCATTTGGTATGTCTTATTATTGCCTTGCACTTTGTATATCAAGTCACTTAATAAACTACCTAAAATTATGACTATGCTTATTTGAATTACAGTAAATTGATATTTTGGTAATTCCTCTTTCATGCCTGCCTGTCAAGATCTCTGTTTTCATTCTTTTATCCTTGTATGTTTTTATTCTTTTACATTTTATCTTAAACACTTGTACAGTTTGATGAGCTGTTTCCTTTATGACCTACTGGGTATAGAGGAAAGCGAATAATAGTTAAAATATCCTGGTGTCATCGAAAATAAATTGAAAACTAGATAGAGATTTTTCTAGTGCTTAGATGAGATTCCTTGGAATAATAATCTTGGATACTCTTTGAAAATTTTGGTTCAGAAATGTTTTTCAGAATGTGAATAGAATCGTTGTAAATTGAGTTTTCTTTAAGAAAATAGCCCATGACTTCCCTTCAGCGGCACTGTTATCTCCTTGGTGGAGAAATGGTGCGGTGTATGCGTGGAGTCAGAAATAAGCCATGCGTTTCCTAATTGTCACCCACAAAGCTCCAAAGGCCAAATGAATTTTTTTGGTTGTTTTAGACCACATAAAGTTGTTGATAATATACTTGAGTTCAATTTTAAATGGAACTGATTATTATTCCTTTGTAATATCTTGGGCTCCTTTTGATTTTCTGGGTTAGTGAACTACTACCCTAGCATAGATTACCACTTTTGTCTTATCTTTCTTCACTTAAGTATGCTGCTGCCAGACTAATGTTCCCTAAATACTGTTTTGTCATTCTTCTTCAAGAACTTTACAGTGGCTGCCTGTTGATGACTGTGGTATTGAATATGACTCATCTGAATAGGGCATTCTGAGTTTTTTTTGAAATGCTATCCTTCTTGTCTCCAGTCATTATAATCAGGAGAGCTTAATTAGTGTTCACAATACCCTGGGTATTGAGAGAATGAAGCATTATTTCCTGCATTGTGTTGCCTCCGTGTGCAGAAACATTTCCTTTCCCTTGGCTGCTAAAGACACTATATATCTTCTCACAGTGTCTGTTCCTCTTGTCAGTCATTACACTGTGGTGACTCAGGTGCATTGGCACAACTAATTAAACCTCAAAAAAGGGCTTTGTTGTAAGCTTGCCACTACACTCACACACCTCCGAGGACAGAAACCAAATATTGCTAGGTCTTTGGGGACTGGACCTTGAAATCAAGAATCAGCACTGCCTTTCCTGTCTCTGTGGCTAGCAGAGCTTATCCTTTCCTTCCTCATCCAACTTCTGTCATGCTGGGCAGCCACGATGGCGGTCCAGTAGTGCCTCTCTCCTGACAGCTGAAGCGCCTGTGCTCTGGCTGACGGTCTTGGGAGTGCAGTTGCCTGGTGATAGCGCAGTCATGGAGCTCCTGCAATGATCATGAAGACACAGCTTCTGCGCAAGTGGCTGGGATCTGGACTTGCCACGTGTACTTTGTGGAAAAGGAAAATGAACAAAAATTCACCCTCAGGATAATTTTATTTCAGATGAAATAAACAAATCAACTTTTTTTTTTTTTTTAATCACTGGGAAATTCTGTGCCTTGCCAAACAAAAAAGGTTTCTTTTTGGTTTGTTTTTGTTTTTACTTTTTGCCGCTGGGGATTGAATTCTGGGCCTTCTTCCCGAGTCACATTCCCCAGTCCTTTCTTGTTTTCTGGGAGTGACTAGGTCTTCCCAAGTTACTAAGGTGTTCAGACTGGGCTCAAAATTGTGATCTTCCTGTCTCAGCTTTCTAGAGTCCTAGGTTACAGGTGTGCACCACTACGTCCAGCCAGAAGAGTTTACAACAGTAAAATTGAATTGCAGATATATTTGTATTTTTGCCTGTTAGTGACAAAAAATGATGCCGTACATAGAAGAAGCAATAATTTTACAAATGATTACTCTTTAATGTTTAAAAATATTTCCTGTCTTAGATACAAACCCAATTATAATGATAGTGATCTTCTTCAGTTTTGCAGACTTCTTTTAACAAAAATACTTCTACCAAAGATTCCAAGAAGTTAAAACAGTCTGAAAACACTGATTGTTTTACAGGTAATTAAATTTTGGGATATTTCTCTCAAATTTGAATGACAGTTTTTTAATCCTATCATTTTATTAAAATATTTGTTTGTTTCTGCAGAATTAAGTGTAATGAATAAAATAAAGAAAAATAAACTATCCAAAGCAATTTACCTAATGCAGAAAGGTCTTTTCATATTTGAGAATGATCCAGCTTCTACATCTTCATGGAACTTTTTGATGGTAACAGTATTTCATTTCTTTTTCTTTCTGTTGTAGTGAGTGATTTATTTCTATTTCTTAGAAATGATTTGTTGCTCTTACATTTGGTTATGAACTTTGAGGTTTTCCATAGGGAATCCTATCTGAGCAGGGGACCAACCTATACCTTTATTCCTGAAATGTCTAGAAATGTGAGTCTCTCTCTGTAAGGACAACCTACATGGACCCTACCTAGGAAGCCAAGTAAAATAAGAAAGAGTCAGAGTGAGGGAAATTAGAGAGAGAGAGAGACACTCTACTAGCCCACTGTATTTCTTACCTTGGAATTAAGATGTTTAAAGCACACTGGCTAAGGTACCCTTTCTCTCTGATGGGTGCTGCTGGCCTGTGTACCATTCCCCTTGTTGTTGATATCTTTTTTCCCAGGTTCTGGGAACTGAATCCAGGACCTTCTCATGCCAAGCACACACTCTATGACTGAATTACATCCCCAACCCTTGATACCTTTAGTTGGTCCGTGCTCTGCCCTGGAAATTGTTCTGTTTTCTGCTAATTCATTTCACACTTTAGTTTAACTTTCCGGCAGCAGTCATTTTTTTCAAATTATGGGACTGATTTTGTTTTTGCCCCTGTGCACAGTACAAAAGTTTGATTTAACTGGCCATGTTAGCTTTCCTTTACTTCAATAAAATACTTGAGATAAACAATGTGGGTAGAGGAAAGGTTTATTTTGAATCATAGTTCCAAAGGTTCCAGTCTAGGCCACTTGTCTGTTTCATTCAGTTCTGTGTCAAGGCAGTACAGCCTGCAGGAAGTGCATGGCAGAGGAAACGCACTCAAAGGGCAGCCCACAAACAACAGTGAAAACAGAACAAAGAAAAAGAGGGAGGGAGAGAGAGAACGGAGGAAGAGAAAGAAGAAGAGATGTTGGGGGTCCCTCTGTTTTCTTTGAAGGCACAGTCCCCATGACTGGGCTCCTCAGTGAGGCCCCACCTACAAAAGGGTCCACAGCTCCCAGTGGTGCTCCAGGAGGGGGAGCAAGACCTCACACATGTGCCTTGGGGGATACTCCAGATCTACTCTATAGCATTGGCTGAGAGAGTGGCACCTGAAACACAAGAGGAGATAATGCTACAGGTAACTAGGTCAAAGCTAGGAAGAGAATGCAGAGCAGGCAACACCTAAGGTCCTACTGCACAGGGAAGAAGGTGAGATCAGAAGCACAGCACAGGACTCATCTTTAATGAAGGGTAGGCTGTAGAGAAGACACCTTGTCCTTTGATTTTGGGGGGAAGGAGACACAGGCAGACAGATACAAAAGTTTGTGAGTGTGGAGGCAAGCAGTGGAGTTGGTGTTTTTAATAATTTGGTGAAGTAGGAGACAAGGACAGAGGATAGAGGATTTGTGAAAGGAGAGATTTGTGTGGGATTGGATTTAAAAAATGAAGATAAAGATTAAATGTTCATGGTGTAAAAAAAAAAAAGAGTGCAGATTGAATGGGGAAGAAAGTGGCACCATCGAAGTGTATAAAGACTTGGTGGTTATGGAAATACCCAGAGACATCTCTGTGAGATAGCTTAGGATCAGAAAATAGGGTTCTGAGAGAGCTAGAAAGTTAAATGAGGTTAGCAAATGGAACTCTAGAGTTTATGAATTCTGATATATGACATTTTTGGGCATCTGTCCATCATTCACCTATTCATCAGATAATTCTGAGTGCCTGTGTTCCAGTCAGCAAATATTTATTAACTCTTCACACTCTGTCTGATAAGATGCAGAAGCCTGGTAGATAAAAAAAAACAAAAATCCTTTATGCATTCAAGAAACACCAATAACCTTCTTATGATCCCATCTCTCTGGTATCTGCTCTGTCTTTGTGCTTGCTGTCGATCATAGGTAGGTCCAGTTGGTGGAACACAGGAAAGTGCTAGGTACACATGGGGCAGTTTCATAGGTGCTTTAACTGTAAGAGTTCTAGAGGAATTCAGCAGAGGGTACCTGGTTCAACAGTAGGGACATTTAGGGAAACATCTCAGAGAGCTCAGATGAATGAGACAGTGACATGACACTGGATACTGAAAGACACAGGATTAGACTGAAGCTGCAAACTGCAAGAGCAGGGGAGAGTAGAAAGGACCTTCCAGGCAAAGAAGGTGTGTGCCAAGGCCCTGGGTGTATACAGAGGCTACAGAGGGCCTGCAGGGCCTTCACTTCACAGTCCTAGATGCAGCATGGGTAGCAGAGGGCTGGAGGATGGTGGTATAGGAGACCAGAGATAAAACAGAGATGAGTCTTGAGAGGGCTTTTACAATAGTCTCAGGGTTTTGCATAGACAGGCAAAGTCATTATTGTTCAGGAAGTCTATCCTGGAGGCATCAGGGAAGAGCTTCATTACATTTGAATTCCCAATGTTTAAAGGCAGTTTCCTAGTAATGCTAGGTAGTCTGAGTTCACGGGTAGCCTCTGGTCCTGTTGGAAGATTTCTAGAGTGTGTTCGGGTCCATCAGGAGATGCTACCGTTTGCCTGGGGGACCGTGGTTGTTCAGTCCTATTTCTATGAAAAATAGACTTTTTCTTTCTTTTAGAAATGTTGTTATAAGGAGTAATCCTGTGGGCTCTCAATAGCCAGGAGGGTAAAACCTCCGGGGTTTTCTGTCTTGTTTTATTATGAGTCAGCCTTGTCTTTCCTGTGCCACGGTACGTGCACATGCCCTGCTACGTCTCTCACTTCCTCCCGCGGGGGCCACGGGCAGACTGGACACGTGGGAGGTTGCACATTTCCAATCTGTATCTCTTCCTTCTGTTTCTTAAGTGAAACTATTTCAACCAAAGAAAAATTACCAGTCTAATGTCCTGTTAGGACAGACTCATGAGATACATTTCGAGGCTCTGACTTTTATGAGGACTCTTCCAGAAGGATTTTCACCAACTGGGAACACATTGAATATTTATTCTGAGGTCTGGTAATCGTCCATATTCACTTCTGCTCCTCAGTTGTAGTTTTTATCCAAGTGTTAAGGCCTAATGATCAGTCCTCAGGGTACTGTCCCAAACAATGATGTTATAGCTCAAGTAATTGCTAAACTTGCCTTCTTTAAAGAAGACAAATAAACTTCTTTCCCTTGACAATCATTTTCTGCTGGGGTACATTACAGAATGTTTTACATTATCATGATCTTGTAATAAAATTGTCCCCAATCAGTAGTTGAGGTGTCACCTGATACCATAAAAAGGCACAAAAACCTTGGGTCTTTTCTTAACTCTTAAACAATTCTTACCTTGTTTTAGTTTTTCAAAACTTTCCTGCCCTTGTGGATATAGATAATCTTATCAGGTGTTTGTTTTACTCTAGTCAGTTAAAGGTGGACCAAGCTGTTGTCACAAATGAGGGAAAAACATTTAGTAATAGTTGCTAGTTTTCCAGGTGAGATGATGGGTGTCTTTCCAAATGAACTGACTGTTTTTGTTATTTGACCTCTTAATATCCCTTTGACTTTTTTTTTTTTTTTCAGACAGGGTCTCCCTTGGTAGTTCAGGCTGGCTCTGAGCTCACTATGTAGCCCAGGCAAGCCTCAAACTCAGCAATCCTCCTGCCTCTGCCTCCCAAGTGCTGGGATTACAGGCGTGAGCCACCACACCCAGGATTATGGTGTGTGGTAGATAGCTGATGGGCATGAGTCACCCAGCATTATGATGGGGTGGTTACCAGGGATCAAACTCGGGACCTTGTGCTTGCGGGGCAGGCACCGCAACCATTGAGCTCAATATACACCCTCCTTTTGGCTTTTTACACATGAAACGCTTGGTTTCCTGTCAAAGGCTGTCTCAGAGTCAATGTAGGGTAACCTTGGTCTCCTACTTGTGATCACGCAGCAGCCACGAAGGTTCCCAGTGCTGCCCCTGGCCCATGTAGGGCCCACAGAGGGGACATTCTGTGTCTCTGTAAGGACTTTTCTACTGGAAAGAGCTAGAAATTCTCAGTCCTACAGCTAAGACTTTCCAGGGCAGACTTCTATACCGTGGTTTTCCATACAGGAAAATTTCTTCTTCCCCATTTGATATATTCAGGTGGAACTAGTTCCCCAGGGGAATTCTAGTAATGCTGGAGAGGCTAATTGATTACCTTATCCTTAGAATATGAATCTTCAGGAGTGAGGTGAAAAGACTAAAACCTTAGTTATGCACGAAGCAGAACCATAATAGTCATGGAGGAAGTCTGTCTGTCTGTGAGCATTCCAATCCTGAGCCTTGATCGTGTTATGCAGATCCTGTTCCCTTCTCAGGCTGCTATGATCCAGACCTGGTTTTCCAATGGCTTCTGTTGCAATGAAATTGAATGTTATATCCATTTCTTTTCCTACGCCCTACAATACTTTTTGTTACAACCTCATAACATCTGTAGTTTAGGTGATTTTAACAATTGCAGATTCTGGTACCAGTACCTCAACTAAGTTTTAATGACTCTTTAGTTTTTTGTTTGTTTGTTTGTTTTTTGAGATAGGACCTTTCTGTGTAATTCAGGCTGGCTTTGAACTTATTACATAAGTTAAACTCACAGTTGTCCCCCTTCCTCGGCCACCTGAGTGCTGGAATTACACGCATGTGCTACCACCTCACTGATATTTTAAACAATTGATACAATGTATAATAGTATTGTTTCAATTTAAAAGCAGAATTAATGATAAAGCCAGAGTTACTAGAAATTCTAACAACTCCTGGCTTTAATATTCCTGAATTGATATGTTGGGATCCCCTAAGTCCCATTTTGCTAACTGTGCTCGCCGTAATTAGATTTAATTATTTTTCCTGTTTTGTAGCATTTCAAATCAGTCCTATTGGCTTTTTGGGGAGTGGAAAATATATATGAATTATTTTTCCTCAGAGAGCTCAGGTCTTTTCAGTTGCTCCATTCTGTAGTCTTCCTTATGAAAGAGTACGCCTGAAAAGGATAGAACAAAAGAGAGAGCTGGAGAAAAAAATGGAAAAAGAGCTTTTGCAAATAAGAAGGGGACCAAGAGTTTTGGAGAGCAGTGAGGGATGAGAAGGGAAGAGGACAAAAGAAGAACTAAGATGTATTCATACTTGCACCAACTCCATGTGATAAATAGTCATTATGTACTCCATGGTTGTACTAATGAATAAATACATTTTTAAAAAAATAGAGCAAGGCTTTCTCTTTCTTTGATAAGGTCCTGTTTAATCTCTGAGTTTCAAACTACTAATGGGCTGTTAAGGTTCAAGTGATTTAAGGGAAAAGCGTGGAAGGCATCATCTAGGTTGCCTGCCCATCTTTCTTTTTAACTTAACTTGGTATTAGAATGAGACAGTAGTGGCTAAGGCTACACAGGGCTGAGATAAAGCTTTGGTTCTGTGGCTTCTCAGCTGCGCGGGGTGCTGGCGCTCTTGTGAGTTTTGATTTCTTCATGTGTAAACGGGGGTTCTTGGGAAGAGTCCGCATGAAACCTACAAAATGCTTAGTTGTGAATGCAGAACAAGTCATGGCATGTTACCCATTTTTCTTCTTGCCCTTCTGTGTTTCAGAAGCACTCTGGGACTTTAAGCACTCTGGGACTATTTTCTGTCGCTTAAGTTATATTTCTTTTTATAAGACCTTCTATTTTTCTATGTTTTATCTCAGGTTTATCTTACATGTTCTGTATTTTATTCTCAGTGAAAATCCTTCCCAAGACTCTTGGATTTGACTTAATCTGCTTCTCATCTTCTTCTTCAGGGTACATCATCATACCAAGAACCCAGAATGTGCCCCAGGGAGGCCTACTAGATAGTAGTAAATGCGGTACTTTACCACGCCAGTCCCGCGGCAGTTGTTTACATGTGTCTTAATCATGCCCTCCAGATCACATGACCTCTTTCCATTAGTGTTTTGCCGCACTGCGTGTGTCACGCCTATGTCAGAAGTATTTGATATCAGCCTGTCTTCATAAGCACCGGGTAACTTATGGAAAGAGGCGGTCCCGTTTCTCCGGTGGCACTGCAGGCAGAGATTCCCATGCAGACAAAGTGCTCTGGACTGGCAATGTTTTGCGGCACGTTCAGCACAAACCACCCTGAACACGCATTCAGAACTCGTTTCTCTGGTGAACTGGTGTAGAAGTCCCTTTTCAGGGAGGATCTTTCTGGGGTAGGGAAAGGATATTTTCTTCATTCAAGGTTAGTATGCCCTTCTGATTTGCTGGGACTGTGCTAGACAGGGAAGGAAGTCAGTTCAGTGTGATTTTCCACTACGTGATGTTCACGGCAGCCCACTGTGTCTCCATCTCTGACTGCAGGATGGCCGTCTAGATTCTGCAGGGACACTCCTTCGGTGCTGGAGAGCACTGTCATTATACAGTGTGTTCATGTCCTCAGTGATGCCACCTCTCAAGACTGAGTATGACTGGTCTCAGGAAAATCTGTCCTTTCTAATTTGAAATGTTTTTTGCTCCTTTCTAGTTGAAGAATGCCTTTAAAAACCCTCAATAATTCTCTCATAAATGAAATATTTGCAGGTCAATGATTTACCTTACAAATTTAGGATTTTAATTTTTAACTAGCATTAGGATGTTCCTTGAGTTTTATATTAGAATTCATCTGACTTATCAATAAGCCCAGGATTTTGTTTTAGACTTTTCTTTCAATACCTTTCATTTAAATCTTTAATACTTCTGACTTATTTCAAATTGGGCTGAAGAAGCTGAGTTATGGGGCTTAAGCTAAGATTAAGATGCAATCAGAACATTTTAAGGTACTAATAAAGTACATCATAGTGACAACCATCCTCTCCATCATACTGTAGTGTGTCCTTCATTCAGAACCCACTGACTGAACCCAGACCACCAAGACACTCACTGTGTAGAAGGCCTGGACAGTTGTCACAAAGTAAAGAGGTGGGTGTGGTCTGGTCTGAATGCTGAGTGAGTGGCGTCAGAAAAGACTGAAAGGCCAAGGATTCAGCTCAGTTGTGCTGAGCCTTCCTGGTAAGCATAAGGTCCTGAGTTCAATTCTCAGTACCAAAAAAAGTGGAAAGGAAAGACTGAGCAATCCAAACCCAAAGGTAACAACTAACAGCCGAGTGCAGACTCGCTCACCAGAGAGTGAGGAGAATGGAAGATAAGGCTAGAAAATGCGGCCAGGGTCAGAATGATGAAAAGGTCTATGGAGAAGTTTGCAGTTTATCTGGCAAGGGTGGGAAGAGCCACCGAAGGGCAGGAAGACCAGAGAGATGAGACCAGACCCCGAAGGGCAGACTTACTCATCCAATCTTCCTCATACTTCAGAATTGCCCTCAGCATTTGTTAAAAATACAAATGTTCAGGCTCCATGCCAGGAGATTTGCATTTTGCATTGGGAATGAAACGGCTTACATTTTAAAACTGACTCTGTGGGTAACGCTGATGAATAGCCAGCCTGAAAAGGCCAGGCTGTGTGGCTCAGCGCGAGGGAGAAAGCAGGAAGGTTTGGATCCTATTTGGGCCCATGGACACACAGAAGGAAGATGATAGATTTAGGCTGGAAGATGCTCCTGTTCATCTGGTTCACTTGAGTTAACGATGAAGGCAGATTTGGGATTGAATAAGAGGAGACCAGGGTCATTGGTGATTGGAGATGAAGTCAAAGGCAATCTGTGCTAATATCAGGCCAATTCCTTGTGCTGCTGATTTGTTTTACATGCTCCCAACGTAATCTGGATGAAAGAAATGACTTCGACATTACAGAGTATCAGTCTTCCCTTGATCTGACCTGTTCCTGTGCCTTCTGAAGTGTGCTAGTCTGCACGGCCTGCGATGCAGGTGTTGCTACATGGGTACAGTCGTCAAAACATCATGGCGTTTGTCTCTCTCCTGCTCATCTAGGAATTTGTTCCCTCAAGGTCTGCCCACAGTTACCTGGTAAACGCTCTTAGCTTTTTTGGCCCTGACGACAGCATCTGGGTTCTCACCTTTCGGTAGCCTTTCTGCCATCTCTGCTCCTGCAGGCTTTGGTCTGCTGTCCATGGTCAAGAGAGACGCGAGTCTGCACTCAGCTGTTAGTTGTTGCCTTTGGGCCTGGATTGCTCAGTCTTCCTTTCCTTTTTTTTGGTACTGAGAATTGAACGCAGGACCTTGTGCTTTCCAGGCAGGCTCAGCACTACGGAGCTAAATCCCTGGTCCTTCAGTCTTCTCTGATGCCATTCACTCAGCATTTAGACCCGACTGGATAATTTTTTTCATTTTTCTGATCAGTTTTCTATCTTTTTTTTCTTCCTCTTTTCTGTTTGATTGAATAATTAAAAAGTAGAGATGACATAGGATGACAAATGCCATCCTATGTCATTGATCAGTAGACTGATCCATTCATCTAATGGTTACAATGCACCCCAGACATATACCATGTAAAATGTTCCAGTATCTTAGGAAAGTAAAAACAAATATAAAGTTCATTTACTGGAGGCTACCAAGACTAAAGTAGTATTTATTTTAACTTATTTCAACTACTATTAATTGAGCAGTTCCTATGTGGTGAGTATTATTGGGAAGTTTACATACCACTGCTGATATTCTTACCATTGCTTTTGAAATATTATTAGACCTGATTATTATCTTGTTTTGTTTTATGTGTTATCTCTGTGTATAACCTTTTAAAAAAGTGATTACCTTTTCCTTTAGGCTTACAGAATATTATTTTTCCCCTGTATTCTTCTTGCTGATAGTAAGAAATTACTAGTAATATCTATTTCACAAACCACATATTGTATACCAGTAGCCTTATTACTGGTAGTCAGACTTCAAACTACATTAAAGGTACGCGTATGGTTCATCAGTAGAGCTGTGCACAGTTTATGGACTCTTCAGGCTTAGTTATGGTGGTAGATGTGCAGAGGGTTTGACGTAAAGATAAATATTGCAATGTATGATAATTACCTTTAGACATGTAAGTATGATGGCAGTGGTGATCGTGCATAGCCTTATCTAGTAGCCACTTTCTAGTCTTGCAAAATCATTCAGTCTATATGCCTCAGACTCAGTAAACTACATATTGAAAGATAATGTTATTTTATTAAGATGTTACTTAATATTCTGCAAATACAAAGAAAATTCAAGCTCTTGAGATGTATTCTCCTATTTCACGTTCATTGTAGGAAGCATATTCTTTAATTGAGAAGCTAGAAGCAGAACAAAGTGCATTGTATTCATATCAGAAATATCTGCAAAGTTCAAAAATAAAGAAGAGCAGAGTCCCTCCCCCACCCATCCTGCTCTCCAGAACTCACTGCTCCGTGACCCTCAAGCCTGCTCCATTTATGACAGATGCTCAGGTATGGTGCCCACTCTGATCCTGTGGCCTGTTGCAAAATGATGTAAGTACTTCTATGACTATGAGTCATACTTGCATTGCTTTTAGGATCTGAGTAGACTTAGAAGCGTTGATCAGCAGATTAGTATTCTAGTGCTCTGTTTTCTTCATGATGCTTCGCCTTTGTGCCCTTTGTGGAACATTCTGTATAAGTGCTCTCTACCTGATACACTGTAAGGAGAAACACGAGCCAAGTGGTTCTCCCAGCACATTGCTGTCACTGTGGTAGAGTCGAATGCTGGCATCCACAGGGCGAGCTCACTGTAGAAGCTCACTGTCTGTCCAGGATGGGAGGGGACAGACAGCTGAGAATTTAGTATCCTAGCGAGAATTTGGTCCACCTAATTTGTATTTCAAATAATTACATTTCTCCCTTTTGAATGATCACCAACATGCCTTTAGATGTTGGACACAAAAATAAAATTCTACCTTTGATTTGCTTCAGGGTTTTTCACATACAAAGACTTTTGAAGTGTAGCACATTTGGATTTAAATTACTAGCTCCCTCCTTACTAGCAGTGTTGCTCTAGGAAGACAAAAGCACACTTTCTGAGTCTTTTGTTTATAAAGTGTGTTAAGCAAAAATAAAGTGAGTTAATGTGCAGTATTCTTGGGATGTCAGCTGATGTCCCCCCACTAACTGTGCTAAACCTACACAGTAAAGTTTTTTAAGACAAATAGTGGAGTCACAGGCTGTGATTACATTATTTGGTATTTTTCTCATTAATTCCACCCAGTGAGCATTTATTGAGTACTTGTAGTCTCAAGCTCACTAGTGTCAGGCAACTAAGGCATAAAATTAAAAATGGATGAAATGTGGTTCTATTCTTTACGTATCTCCAGACTAGGACACAGGAGACCTGAGTCAGAAGCAATGCCGCCACCTTTATTGTATTTTAAAATTGTGGAACTAGATGTGACATTCACTTACACCCAACTATTCTGTAATGAATGTATAACTTCTACTGGTAGCAGTCCTAAGTTCAACTTTGAATGTTTTAGAATCTGTTTAAGAGTAGGGCTTCACTGATTTCTGAAAAAAAAAATAGTACAGCGTGGAAACTACATGATTCACTATGTTTTTGTTCGTTTTCAAGTATTTTGGTTTACTTCGCCAAAATGTTAATGTATTTATTACATTAATGTAATAAAATACTTTTAATGTATTTCAGCCCAGTGGCTTGTGTACTTTGCTTTATAATGCTTGGAGACTGGAGGGTAAGCTGTGCATGTTTGATCTGAAGTTCTGTTTCCCGTTGATTGCGTGGTAGGAAGAAGTCGGTGTAAAAAGACTTGTTTCGGGACAGAGCACTCCGTAGTTCCGGCTCTTGAGCACTAGGTGGTGCTATGGGCTTGAGTACATTCTCTGCTTTGCGACTTCCGCCATCTTTTGCCTCCTCTAAACCTCTTGTTCAGGCGTTTGTTTGATTAAAATCCGTTTTCATAGCTGAAAACATTAATATTATTTACATTTCCTATAAAATCTTACTTCCAAAAGTTAGCTGTTTATTCATGATGTCTCAGTCCTTATGTAGATTCTAATTACACATGCTCCTTAAGAGTTTTCAAACTGAGATGTGTCCCTCGGCCGAGCAAATTAGAAATGTGAAATGCTTGTGAAAATGCTCATAGAGAGAAATTTGTCCTGCAAATTCCGGTTTATGTGGTATAACTCGGAGTGGTTACAGCCAGGTTACATAACACAGTCCGTTGTGTGCCTCTGCTGTACTTTCTTTGTATGGAAACCAGAGAAGTTGGCTCCAGTCTGTCCCTTAAGACTCACCCTGCTTCTCCCCAGCCTCCAGCTTCCAGCTTTCTGCAAGGTTCTCTTTGTCCTTAGAGTTCTCCTGACTTTGACGAATGTTCTTTCATTAGTTGTGCATCACAGTCACCTGAGAAATTTTCTTTGGAGACAAAAAAGCCCAGATTCTTGTATCAGAAATTTTAATTCATGGAAGCAATTTATGAAAACGGATGATTCTGTACACGTGATGTTGTTACAAAGCGGTTCTGATGCACAGCCGGGGTTGAGACCTTCTTGTGTAGATCCCACCCGTTGGAGTTTTCTGATTTTTGGCCTGGAGGAAGGAGGAGCAGGCCCACGGGAACAAAATGATTCGTCATCTTGCCATTCTGTCATGCAAACTCTACCACTAATATTGTGTAGGAGCCTTTCCTTGCAAGTATATATGTAGGTATTTACATCTCATTTTAAATACTATACCATTTTGCTGTTTTGTCTCCTATTTTGATTAAATATGAAAATCATTTCAGTGATGATCTTCCTTCCATCAAGTCATTCTTGAGTCATTCAAAGTGACGTCATCTTTGGAGTCAGCGTCTGCCACTGGTCACTTTCGGGCAGCTGTTTAGCATCTCAGGATCTTAATTTCCCACGACGACAGTAATTCCATTTCACAGGGATACTGTGAGCTTTAGAAAATCTGTGTCAGTTTCCTGAGATACTTAGCACTTAAGAACCGTCCAACTAATAGTAGTTAGAATAATTAACAGTGAATAATATTTTAGTCTTGATTGCCCTAGGTAAGGTCACCGTGTACCATATTTGTCTTTGCTTTTGTTAAGGTTGAACTTAAATATTTTTATTAACTTAGATTTTGTATTTTAAAACTTGAATGTTACCTTTTTATTGAGAAGAGTCTTCCCCTTGGTACATCAAGACAGCAGAAAGGAAATGTCTTTTATGCAGACTACAGGTGACATACTCATCTCTCTCCCTGGCAGGTGTCCTGGTACTGCATTTTGGGTTGTAAGGCAGAAGGAAGTTATGGAAAAGTGAGACTAAACAATAATCATCTCCCAAATTCAGGAGAAGCGGTATGTTCTTAGTAAATGTCAGTGATCATTACAGAGCCCCATTAATAAAAAATAGTTTTTCTCTTATGAAGTTATTATTTCAGTGAATTCAGTCTAATTTCACCTTGAGTCATAAACAAAATTCAACATTGAAAGTACTTTCACACATAATGTTTACTTTGTTCTATATCTAAGTCACCTTATTTTGATTTTCCATGTGTAACTTCAAATATGTTTTTGTTAATAGATACCAGCCGATGGTAAAAGCATTTTTGAA
This sequence comes from Petromus typicus, assembly GCA_004026965.1. NCBI lineage: Eukaryota > Metazoa > Chordata > Mammalia > Rodentia > Petromuridae > Petromus > Petromus typicus. The sequence goes on from PVIR01003123.1 coordinate 26,270, forward strand.
GTGAAAGGTTTAGAAGCTAATGAAAAATACATATTTGCAGTTGCTGCCTATTCTGCTAATGGGACACTTGTTGGCAATGCGGTGGGAGAAACAACCAAGCCGATTCTAGTTTATCCATCTCTTTCTGCTATTACCGCTCGGATGTACCTGACGCAGGTAGAGGAGAATTCTGCTATTTTTCTACTATTTTTTTTTGTTAAGAATTTGCTAATTTCTGATGGAAGAAAATCACAGCAGATATTCCCAAGCTCGTGTAACACCTATTTTAATTATTGCAATTTAGTCTTTTGAAATACAAATAATTTTTCTTTTGCATTTTAAAAGCAAAATTTGCTTTGCTTTTTAAAATTTAATTTAATTTGCTTTTTAAAATAATAACAGCCCCCTCAGATTACATATATAACACATAGTAATTGTAGAAAATTTGGATATTACTGAATTACATATAGGAGACAACTTTAAAAAAAAATCTCTTGTCTTACAGAGTAGCAGTGCTTACCAATCCAGGGCGATTTTGCCAATGTCTGTAAACACTGTCACAACCTAGCAGGGTGCTACTGGTATCTAGTGAGTAGAGGTGTATGTAAAATACACTTACGTGTGTATAAATTAATGTATAATATATGTTATTTTATAACCTACTTTCATTTAATAGTAATTGATATTTATTCATTCTGTTTGGAACTCTTCCAAAATAAGTCTATGGCGCTGAATTTTACAGATATATCACAGTTTACTTAATAATTCTCATTGCTGGTCATTTAGATAATTTCTAGTCTGTTGTTCTTATGGGGAAGCTATGATGCATACCATTATCTAGAAATCTCTGCTTGTAGTCATGATTACTTTTTAGGATAAATTCAGAGATAGGAACTGAAGACAGACTTCAGTTCAAATTATAGCTCCTAACAACAGCCTAACAACAATGTGATACTGAGAAAGGAGTTTCCATCTGTGAAGTGGGGGTAAAAATAGAACTGTTGTAGCCCAGAAGTACCTCCAAGGGGTAATATGAGTATGAAATGGAATTATGAATATCAAATATTTAACCATCTCACTTGTCACACAGTGGACACAGGGTACATATTCTTAGTTACAGACATTCTATAATGAATTAATGTTTTTGCTGAAGCAGCTGCTGTGTGACTTAAAACATGTCATCACTGGTGACATTATCTAAGTGACTCTTTAACCTAGTCTTAAATGTCTAATTTTAAAGGTATTGTTGGCTGTAGAACTTATAGTTATTCTAAATTGTATCATATTTCTGCCATGCTATTTTTCCTTATAATAGCTGATCAGTATTATAAGCGTAGATCTCAGTGGTGTTTTATATTACCATATTTTTCAAAGAAAATTAAATTGAGAGAATTGCTAGGATTTGTCTAGCATTGGTTTAGCATGTCATATTGGCACGTGATACTGTAGTATTTTGCTTTCTTTGGAACTTAATATATTCTCCAGTTTGCGGTGATGGAGTTATCGTGAGGAACTGAGTATTTCATCAAAGCCTAATTTTTCTCCAGGGAATGGCTTGACTCTTGAATTCCATTGGGCAGAACTTTCATTGAAAGTTAATAAAACTAAGTCCAGGCTATCTTGGTGGGATAATGAGAAGTGTCATGAAGTAGTGACCTGTATTTCTTTATTGATACTATGTTTCCAGTTATGTAGCTCATTAATGACAGATTATGAGCATTCTTGCTAATAATGTTAAGTGGTTAAAGCAAAATTTTCTCATTTATTAGACTCCATTTATAACTTAAGTTTAAACTTTTAAATTCTAGCCTAATATATTTTTATTTTGGAAGTCTAATTTAATTTTCTTGAAGATGGTTAGTTTTTAATGTCAGGACAGTTATGCTTTTTAAAACATAGTATCATAAATATTTTATTGTAGCATATGGAGGTATTTCAATACATATGTATGATTAACTTGGTTTTGGGATATTAGGTTAAACTTATACTCAACATTAGTCTAAAATCACTAATAAAATCTGGAGAATCTTCAACAAGTTTCTCCATTAAGGTAAAGAGCTAGTAATTTAATCTGTCTGGAAAATTTGTAAGGAATATTTTGGAATGATACTCTTTTGTGAATATTTCCTTTCTCTTTTGGGTTTGCTTCTGTTTTGTTATTCCTCTTTAAGTCGAGAATGGCTAGATAATGTAATACAAAATACAGAAATGTAGAAATCTATGAGCAGGATTCGAGTCTTGATGTTAGAGATAGTGATTTTAGAAAAATTATTTCATCCCATTTCTCGCGTTTATAAAGTGGATAAGAGACCAAACACCACGTTCTGTTGCACTATTGGATTCTCAGATGGAGCAGGGGATGAGCATGGTGGTGCGAGGCACTCACAGTTCGTTACTCTGTTCATCATTTCATGTGTTCATTTACTATAGGGTGCCAGCTCATTGTGGTTTTAACTGGCACTTTTCTGATGGTCAGTACACAGCAGAGTACTGTTTAGCCTTAAAGAACAGAAGTCTGTATAGGAACCCAGAGTACCTTAAATGGAATAGACTATAAGCCTGTCACAGACAGACAGGCCCTGTATGATCTCACTTAAGTGTAGAACTTAAACAAGTTATGCTCATAGAAGTAGGGAGTAGAATGGCAGGTATCAGAGGCTAAGGTTGGGGGTGGATTAGCAGTGGATATATCTACAGTTGGTTGATGGATGCAGATTTAGTTATGAGCATGTTTTTATGGCCCGTTTTACAGCACAGTGACTAAAATGAATTTGTTATTTTCAAATAGGTAAAAATGAGGATTCCAAATGTCCTTAGCACAAAGAAATGGTATCTGAGATGACAGATATGCAAATTAGCCTAATCTGATCACTCCTCAATGGATATACATCTATCAAAACATCACACTCCACTCTAAAACATATATGACTATTATTTGCCAATTAGAAAGAAAACAGAACTTAAAAATTCACTCATGATGGGGCCGGGGAGTTAGCTCAGTGGTTCCGGCGCCTGTCTTGCAAGTGCAAGGACCCGGGTTCGATTCCCCAGGAACCACAGAACAATACTGGGTGTGGAGACCCACACCCAGCAGCAACCAGTAGCACATACCACAGTGCCAGGCGTGGTGGCTCACGCCTGTAACCCCAGCACTTGGGAGGCAGAGGCAGGAGGATTGTGATGTGAGTTTGAGGCTGAGCTCAGGGCCAGCCTGAACCACAAAGCGAGACCCTGTCTCCAAAAACCTAAAAAAAAAAAAAAAAATTCACTCATGATAACTGTGAGATCATATGACTACTTTCATTTTAAGGTTAAGGAAACTGAGGAGAATTTGATCCTTTTCCTGCTCATCCCACTGTATTCTAGAAAGAGTGTGTCCAGCAGGTTAAAACATTTCCTCAGCCTTCCTTCCATAGCAGGGACGAGCTTGTGCCTTTCTATACTCTGTCTGGCTCTCGGAAGTCAAGTACTGGACACTCACCAGCCTGCCATCCTCTCTGCTCAGTGCCTTCTCGCTGGCCTCTCTCCCTTTCCTTCTACTCTCTGCACCCCTTTCCTTATGTTCTCTATTGGTCTCCGCCTGTGGACATGTCCGTCAGCTGGTCATGCTGATCAGGGTTGGCACCTGAGAGTTTTGTCAGCAGACACAGGACTGGCAGGAACGAGAGAGATGCAGGCCATACAGTCTTCCCACTTCACAGATTAATTCATTAAAAATCCTTGATTCATAAAGGCTTGCATTTAGTTTATGACTTCAGACTTGGAAAAAACCTCAGAATTATAGGTAAAAGACCAAGTTTCAGTTCTTTTCTCTTTCATCCTCTTACCTATTAACACACTCCACTCAATTGTTTACTGATGAGTTATTTACTCACTGTCTGTGTTGTGCTGGCCTCTGTGCTATACACATCATGTCTCCTTCCTGCTTGCTGTCTTTTGTTTTTATCTCATCACCACAACGATAACCTTTGCTTAGGTAGTTCTGATTTATACATTCAGCCAAGATTTTGATGTGCGCTAGGGAACCAGCCTGGCTTGATTCTCTCTCTCCATCTGCTTTCTTTTATTCTCTCTAAAGACTGACTTTCATTCCTACTATGTCTATGGGAGAAATTATGAAGTTCTTCAGTTTTTGCGCCACAGAGACCAGCTAACAAGCCTTCTAGGAATTTGTGATCAAGATTTTAGTCTCGTTTGGAAAGAGTCTAATTGGCCAAGCCTTGTAATGATGAGTCTGACCTCATTCTTGATGTTTAAACACTGACTCACTTTTAAATCTCACCTCTCTCTTTCCCTTGGTCATGTATCTGGAAAGCTGATCAAAAGGCCTCTGAACTCATCATCTCATCATTGGTACTGATGGGAATTTGGACCTTGCAGTTGGCATAGGCTTTCCTCTGTCCTACTCCCCAGCCTCTGTAAAGGCCCAGCCCATTTTCTCTGCTTTGCCTAACCAGTTCAGACACATTTTTACCTTTCCAGCTCCATCCAGGTGTCCTTTGTGTAAGTGATGAGCTTTCTCTAAATCCTCCTGGTGTGCAGAATGTTGTCAGCCTTGACCTCAGAGCCAAACCTTGAGTGGTGGCCCATCTTGTTTTGCAAAGAAGGTATGAACTATTCATTTGGCGTCAGAAACTCACGCTGGACTAGTTAGCATCCACCTTTGTGGAGCTGAAAACGATCAGGAAATGAGAATTTGTAAACTTATTGGACGCAGTATTTGTTGAGTCCTTACTCTGTGCCATGCTTTGATCCAGGTTAGTAGTTCTAAAGTTTGAATGTGCAGCAGAATGACTTAAAGTGCAGTTTTCAAGAAGAGAATTTTTATGTTTCTAACAAGTTCCTAGATGATACTTATGGACCAGGGATCATACTTTGAGATAAAGTTAGTTTTAAAAGGTTATACATTATTTTTTATTTTTCCTTTTATTGAATGTGTTGGTACATATTTAGTATACGTTATGATCACATTTATCACTGAGAATGTGTACCTCTACATTATATATCTTTTTTCCCCATTCCCCTGCCTTTCCTTTGTTCTCCTTTTCTAAAGTCTTCACAGTGATTATGCTATTCTTCGCTGCTTTTCTGTGGCTCGTATATATAAGCTTTGTTTCCATTTTTACACAGCCTTACAGATACATTTCTATACTACAAAGTTCAACTATAAATGTTCTGAAATTCGATTTCAGTGGTGGCTGCACCACTCTGTAAATTTACCAAAATCATTGAAGCATATACTATAAATAGGAAGGATACACACTCTTTCAAAATGGAAAAAGAGTCAATTCTAGATTCATCAGTGCTTTTGCACATTGCTTATTATTTTCCATGGTGAATCTTGGAATTATATGGTGTGATAACGTAGTCTAACTCTTTGAGTGATGGGGTCCAGAGTGCCCATTATTCAGCAGTCTAGGACTTGGCTCCACTACTTTTACAATGTATGAAGTTTGCACGTGATAGGAGATTGTTGGGTGGTGTGTAAAACTCACCCCCTCAGAGCCCCCAGTTTTCTCACCCACAGCAGAGGGAGAGTGACGGAGCTCACGTCACAGGGCTGCAGTGGGGAGTCAGTATAGCAGTGCACGAGCAGTGCTTAGTTCTGTGCGCGGCGTGTGAACGTGTCCCCCTGGCTGCCGTGACCCTGGTCGGAATCATGACCCACTTTAACCTCCCCGTCATATGGCCCATTTTTCCAGTCTCTGCAGCTTCTCAGATTCTGTCTAAACTGTGTTCCTCATCTCTGTGTCTCCCTTGAAGGCTTCGTTCTCCTTTTCTAAAGTCTTCACAATGATTGTGTTATTCTTTGTTGCTTTTATGTGGCTCCGTGTGATTTATGGCTTTATTATCATTCCAGTTAAATGGGGTATAAAGTATTCTTAATCCTTAAAGAAACTACCCCTCCAGTGCTTAGCGCAGACTAGAACTGTCATAAAGGCTTACTGGTTGGTTGATTGTGAGTAAGGGTTTGGTAGGTTAGAAAAATTCTGGCCTCTGGGTGGAAAATATCCCAGTAAAGTGTCATTTACGTGCTTAATTTATTACGTGCACTTAATTTATTTATGCTGTTCCTTACTTGTTTCCATAAGGGAGGTGAAGCAGCACATAACCCATTTGGTGATATTTCATACTATTATGTATGTATTTAAATAGAATAATCTTTAGAATTATAATTAAATAAGTATTTCTACAAAAGAAATAGGCAAGGTGATGACTTTCTTTCTCTTGAGCTTCTAATTGTCATCAGTGGAATAATTTATTTTGCCTAACATTGAATTTGTTAAACTTGAAAGATTATGACTTCTTAGAAAGCATTTCTGCTTTATTCTTTACTCTTTTCAGTGGTGAACTCTTTGTTGCACAAAAGCTTTGAGAGTGTCAGTCAAAACAGGAAAAGAATGAAGTGTATCTCACATATTGAGTTTGGGAAATCTGATTGTTTCTTTTGGAACAGATTGTTCATTATAACAGTATCTATAATAAATGGAGTGCACTGCTGAGATAGATGAAAATGAAATTAATTTGGCTCAGATGTGATCTTTGTTTTGCTTATGAGGATTTGAAATATCCTTACAGAGTTTCAAATTTCCATGCAATTTAGAAATAAAAGAGATTTCGAAATGTGTCTGTCTCCCTTGCCAGTGGCTGTCGTTCCCTCACTGTAGCTCTGTCGAATAAAGCAGCAAATGTGAATAAGTGCGTATGAAATTTGCATGTGATAGGGCCCTATCAGGATGCTTGCCTAAAATATGCCTTTGCCAAATACAAATTTTGCATGAGATCTTATTATTTTTGTTGCAGGTTGCCTATCAGATCGGCCACTATGAGTTGGCTAAGAAAGTTTTCTCACCAGTTTGGGATTATTTTGTTGCTTCTCCATCTCAGGATGAACAATCCTATGTTTGTTTAAGCAATATAATGATGATTACACAGAGAAGGTAATCGGATGTATTATTTTAAGATAGTCATTAATGTACATTACCGGAAATACAGCTGTTAGATCAGTGAAGATGAGAATTTTTTATTTTCAATTTCATGATGAGGTAGTCCTTTCTATCAGAATTATAATAAGAGTTTATGCATTCTGATATCTTGAGTTCTTGCCGGAGTCATAGAAAAAAGTGAAGACATGTTCATGAAGGTTATAAACTAAAAATACCAAATAGTAACCACAATATAGCAGCTCTGCCAGACAACACAGATATTCCCTGGGGACTCTCATTAACAGAGCAAGGTGAGGTGGGAGTAAAGGTCAGGTAGCATCCAGTGAGTGAATGTTAGAGTTACTGTACAGAGGCCTTTCCTTAGCAACTGCAAATAGGTTGGGGGAAGCCATACAGTGCTTCAGGCTGTCTTTTGACCTTCCTGATGTTTTTCCTTAAAAATACAATTTAAGAGCAGTCTACAAAATGACCATGAGTATCAGTTCAGCCTGACGTAGCACAAAGTTCTAAGCAAGAACCTCCCTTGTCTGTCAATGCCTGAAATTTCTTTAATAAGACTGAATCCTTCACTTCTCGAAGATAATGAGCTTAAAAATACAAAATGATGGGTGAAACAAAGTATTGATAATTTATATTTGCATTACAAGTATCATTCCATCTGAATTAAACAATTGCAAAGTTAGTATTTACCACCTGCAAGAAATCTGGGTGCTGACGGGAAAGAGCTGAGAGGCATTTAGCCGCATGAGAGGTAGGACTTGAATTTTATTTGACGAGTGGATTAAGAGAACAAGGAGTCAGAGTCACTGGGATCCCTACTGTTGATGGACGGGAAAGCCTGTGGCATTTACGAAGGGAACGAAAGATGTTGCACCTGTATTTGGAGTAAGATAATGAATTTGATTGTTAGTGTATTTCGACTTCGGATGCTCTTGTGGATAAGAGATCCCAGTTTATGCATTTAGATAGTGCTGACTTTCAGGAGAGAGTCTAGGCTAGAGGTAAGGATTAGGAAATAATCCATGGAGATTAGCATTAAAATCTTGAAGAGGAGCACTCTCTCTCAGAATGACTGTTTAGCAGAAAAATAAGGGACCTCGTCAAATCCTGAGCATTGCTTACATTGAAGGGGTAGAAGCAAGAGACGGAAACAAGGAAGGATATCAAAAAAAAGGCTGCCCAAGACATGAAAGTCCAGGAAAATGCATTGCCAAGGGAAGTTAAGAGTATTTTTTTTGGGGGGAGGGTTTGCCAGGCAAATCAGATTCTAGTGTAAGGTCAAATGCAGTAAAATACAACAGAAAGGAGATTTACAAGGATAAAAACTTAAGAAGAGGCACTTAGAGTTAACAGTCAGGAGGCCATTTTTATGGTGTGAACGGCCCGAAATCACTTTGTGTTCGGTTAAGGAATAAATGACAATGGAGAATCAGAATAAGCAAAGACAAGTCACGGGAAGCTGGGTGGTAAAGAGAAGAGGGAAGCAACAGAAACTTGAAAGAGAAGATAGGTATTGGGAGAAGCATTTTGGAGAATGGAGAGTAGGGAGCCAGTGGGGGGCTGTTGGCGTTGGTGTTCAGCAAATGCTAATTAGAACAAAAGAATGAATAAGTAAGTGATTATTGTGGCAGGGACAGGAAAATCAGACAGTGGCATCTCTGCAAGGTCAGGTACATTGGTTTTGACATGAAATAAATAGGAAGCAGAACTTAAATGCTAGAAAGGTCCCTTTTGGAAAGACTGAGCAGGGTAGGGAAGGAAATGGAGTCAGGAAGGACTAGAGTGGAACGATTGCATTAGTCACGGTGCTGCTGCAGGTCGCCAGGAAAGACAAGAAATTCTAGTAGTTGATGAACCTAAGTTTACGCTGGCAAGATAGGTTCATAGTTTAATATGGTGGCGGTCATGTGCTCGTGTGAATTGTTAATATCACATCTTCTCCTGGGAGTACACAAAATAGATGGGGCTGAAGCCTAAGAGTGAGATTTGTCACCAGCTAAGGGAAGAAGGAATGTTGGAAACAAAAAGAAGATTGCAAATTTCACAGCTTTGCCAGTGGTTGGCACTGTTAACAGCAATTTAGAAAAGATAATTAGAAATACTCCAAGAATTATTAATTCTGTTTCTTTAATCATAGCTGAGTTTGCTGTACATGACCTTTATTTTCTGAAAGTTCAGTAATTGAAATATTGAGCCCGTTTTTCTATCTACAACGATTTTGTTAATTGATGCAAAATATCAACAGAAATCTTTCGCACTAGCTATTTTTTGTATTTATGGTGTAATATTTCAGCAGCTGAACTTTCTTTGTTGTGGAATAATCTTAAGTTTTAACTTAAACAGCTGTATAAGAATAGTTATGTCATATATCTTCGTTGCTGTTGCCAATATTGAGAAAAATGAATCTAAAATGCCATGTTCATGCGCCCATAAGTCTTGCATTCTACCTATAATATTGTTTACTTCTTCTGCAGATTACATTCAGATATTTTGGCAGAGACTTCTTCTATCCTCTTATATCTTTTTCTAAGAAACATCTTTGTAACAAGTGACATTAAAATTAAAGAAGAAAATCTTTTCTGTGATAATATTAAAGGCAATGAAATTTTCCCTGCTCAACAAGTAAGTGTGTTAAAGTGACTACAAACATGTTGGTTTCACTATATTTGCTTCTTGTGCTTTCAAAGTTAGATATTCTTTTAAGATTGTGTATTCTGTTTTGTGAAGGGGCTGGGAGGCCATTGTATGATATGTTGTTTTATGTGCTATTCCTTCTAGGCTCCTAGGCCTAAGTTCTTGTTTTCTTTTTCTGTTTTTAAAAATTATTTTTTTTCTTGTGTACAAGAATAGGATACACTTCAGAATTCAAGACCATATAACGTACAAACTGGAATACACCGTAATTCTCATACCTCTAATAACACTATGATTTCACTTTCACATAATTTCTCTAATATTTTCTTATTTAGAGACAGGGTCTCACTACGCAGTCAGGCTGGCCTTTAACTCACTGTGTAGCCCAGGGTGTCTCGAACTCTCAGTGATCCTCCTGCCCAGGCCACTTGAGTGGTGAGATTACACTCATGTGCCATTACACCCAGCTTAATACCCTTACTTTTAATAATAACCCCGCATTAATTTTTCATTCTGCCTTTTCATTCTTTCCCTTTCCTTGTGTACTTACCTTAGATATGGAACTTTTAATTGTTTTTTGCAATTTATTTTTCCTGTTCCTCAATTAATTGCTTAATTAGTTAATTAGTTGTTACATGAGTCCAGACCAGCTTATGGGGATATACGATGGAAAGAAATGATCTTTTGCTTAATACAAGCCCACTGTCCTATAGCACCCAAATACTCAACAACCATCCAACTACCCCTCCTGTCACCAGACAGGGTCAGAGGAGGTCCCTCGGTGAAGAGATGAGTACCTCAGCTAGCTCTGCCTATAGGTTCTTTATTCTCTGCACAGAGAAAGAATTTCCATGACTCCTTGGTGTGAGCCAGTGGGAATTTTATTAGGCAGAGTTAGCAAAGAAGGAAGGGTAGAGGCCCAGGGATTTAGCTCAGTGGTTCTGGCGCCTGTCTTGTAAGCGCAAAGGCCCAGGTTCAATCCCTGGTAACCACATACAATTGTGGGTGTGGATACTCACACCCACCAACAATCAGTACCACATACCACAGTGCTGGACATGGTGGCTCACACCTGTCACCCCAGCACTCAGGAGGCAGAGGCAGGAGGATTGCTGTGATTTGAGTTGGAGGCTGAGCTTAGGGCCAGCCTGAACTACAAAGCGAGACCCAGTCTCAAAAAAAAGGAATTGTTGCTGAAGATTTATCTCCGTGGCCCATGTCTACCTCACAAGTTCAAGGTCCTGAGTTCGAATTTTAGTACCAAAAAAAAAAGAGAAAGAAGTGTAGGAAAAGGAGTCCAGTTGAACAGCTGGAGGGGTCAGTCCGGTGCAGAGAATCTGAATGGCCCAGTGTTCATGGATTAGCTGGGGCAGCTCAGGTCCCAGCTGGTAATTATCTCCTTGTGGAATCCTTATGGTTGTAAGGGCAGTTCGGTCCTGTTGACAACTGTTGGGGTGATCGCGTTATGGGGTGCTATGTGAGGCTGTGCTCTCCCTGGACTCTGAGGTAGTCGTAAGTGTTGCTCTGGGGGAGTCTGCACCTGGACATTGTTCAAACTGGCAATTAGAAGTCCCTGGAGATTCTGAAAACTACTATTCTCACTCTTATCTTGGGGTTCTCAGTCTTGAAGGAAAATGAAATAGACTAGGCACACTTGGAGCAAACAGGCCTTGGGAAGTAGAAATTCCTCATATACGTGCCTGTGAACAAGGGTGAGTGGGGATCTGACCCAGACTGGAGCATAATAAAATAACGTGCTGAGTTCCTTGTTTCTTTTTACTTATCTTCATTTATTCTATCCTACCTCACCCTACTTTGCATTAATTTCTTTTTTCATCATATCTAGTCTGAAAATAGTGGCAAATTAAAAGTTCTTCCATGAATTCCAGAACACTAGACTATTTTTCTAGCAAAAGGCAGTTGTATAGATATTTCTGATTACCACATGTGCAGTTTCCTTTGTATATGATGTTGTATAAAGACCTTGAAAAACTAATGAATTTTTGCCTTATGTAGGGAAAGGAGAAGAAGGGATTCTTACTCTAAGTTGCATTTAATCTCAAACCATAACTTCACATTTTACTATCATTTCTGTTTAAGTTGTAAATAATAGAAGATTAGTGTGGTTTACTGAGAACTTACCATATTTTTGTTTTAATTTATGCTTTTGAAAACTAGATTATTTTTCTAACATTAAAATGCTGTATAGGCAAGATTTTATCTGACCATTGTGATAAGTGCAACATGTGTTGTTCTCCAAAAAATTCTGATTTTGTTGTTATATGTGACTCTACTGTGGAGTTTTTTGTGAATTTAGGTTTTCTTCATATCACCATTCATATTATTGGTAAGCTGCAAAGATCTTGTTCTACCTTTTCTTCTTCTGAAGGACTCATTAAGTTAAGCACCTGACACTCAGCTCGAGTATCAGTGTCTCTGCCTTTTTGTGTATCTTTACAGATTGCTAGACTGAAGGAATGTGAGAGGGTGTTAGTGGCATTGGAACTTAGCAACTTCCTAAATGATGCTGGTTATGCCCTTCAAGCTGTGACCCAATGCTATGGGCTTCTTGCTCCTATAATATATCACAATGTTGCTTTGGTACCTGTTGTGCAGGTAAGGTTATTCTCCACCCCCATTGAAGGCTTTTTAATTTTTTAAAAAAATATAAAGGCAATTCAGTGATTTATTTTAGAAAAGAAAAGCTGTATATCTCATGTAAAGAACAAAGTAGGTCAAGAGCAAGTATAATGTAATTTCAGGAGTTAACTGGAGAACATTTTACTCTATTTTATGTCTTGGAAAATATAAATGGTAATAGAAGATGTATTTATTTGACAATATTCAGCCTACTGTCCATGGTTAAATGTTCTGAAGCCATCGTCAGGAAAATGTGGAGAATGAGAGTAACCTAACATAGCATACTTGGTAATGGAGGAGTTGAGATCCACCTGAGAAATTCTGTTTACTCTACAGTGGTACATCAGATCACAAACTTAGTTCGTTTTGGTTGAGAACCAAATCAGATTTTCCCATAAGATTTAGTGGTACTTAAGGTGGGATCGGTAAACTGATGCCAAATTGTTCTTGTTCACAAGAACAGAAGCATTTGTGAACCGATGTTCCTTTGGATACAGTTTAATTGGATTTCCTGTTTTCTTTCATACCAGACTAAGTCAAGGTGCTGGCCAGAGCTGTGATTTTATGTAAGGCTTATCTAAGTCCTTTTCCAAGATCCCTAGTTGAATTGGCATTGTCACTCAGAGGGAGAAGAATAATATTTTTAATAAATAGTGGTCAAACACCAGGCTAGTTAGCTGAAAGAAGGTGGAGTTTGACCTCTGTTGGTACTGTATTTAAATGTAAGACAAAGCAAAAACACCTAGAAGAAGCAAAATCCCAGGAGATGACTTGTGCAGTGCAGGGTTTGGAGCGAGACAGCACCTCTACAAACAGCAAAAAACCTATGTGTGACAGAAGGGACCATAACAAAGGAGAGAGCACTTACTGGATTTGGAAAAAAAAAATCCAGAACTAATGAAGCATAAACACTCTTGTGAGTTCTATCTAATAGAAAAATGTGTATAGGGTATGAATAAGTAGATCCTAGGAGAGCAAATCCAAGTAGCAGAGAAACATATGAGAAGGTGCTCAAATTACTTAACAGCATTGGTTTAGTGGGGCCTTGTGTCCTAGAGGACGGTGCCTTACCCACCTTCCGTCAGTGCTCTGGAGGCTGAGGCTTCCATTTCTACTCACAGTTGCCACCTGAGTATGTGTAAGGGGTTTGTGGTGGCAAAACAGCTGGTGACAAAGACAAGAAACAGTAATGCCAGACTGTACCTCAGCCATTAAATAGCGTGACATGAGGCCAGGGCTGAATAAATCACGGCCGACACCACCAAGGGGTTACATAGTGATTAGCAACAGTGAGAGCAGTTCCTGTAGATCTGGAAGAACTTTTCAGAAGACAGGCTTGACGGAGAAATGCAGAATTCAGAGAAGTCTATGTAGATCCCAGGTTGCGAAAGAAGAGCAGTCTTCCTCTGCTGTACATCTGTGTGCATGTGAGGTTGTATGAACTCGGGGAAAATTGGTAGGGGAATGTTAGCTCAGCCGGGGCCCTGGTGGAGGGAGTGCTCATGGAGGCCAGGAAGGAGAAGAGCACGAACAGTGCCCACCAGCATCCTGTAACAGTAATGCCATGGCAGGGTGGCATGCAATTAGCATACCATACGATTTGGAACAATTAGCATTCCTCAGGAGAACTTCGTGTGTCCTTTGGGATCATCTGAATGATGAACAGATTGTTGCAGTCTCAGCCCTGCTTTTCTGATAGTAATCCTGCACAGAAATGTGCAGAGCTGTTGGAAACTAAATTTAATCATCTAGCTCTTGATCAAATTCAAGACTGTAATATATAAAGCAAGGAGAAGAGGAAGCAAACACCAATATTAACTGATTTTAGGGGATGTGAATGTTTGGTTTTAATTTTAAATAAAAGTATTACTTCAAGTACCTGGAATCACTGTATCATATTTACTGTGCCACATAATCCCCTGTGTGGTTTACTCAAGGTTCTAAGCCTGAGTAGGATTTTTAGCTTCTTGTAAGCTTCCAATATTTAGTCTGTGTCGTTTATGACACTTGTCAAATGTGCTTTGTTTTATGGATATTTCTATACTCATAATCTACTCTTCACTCATCTTTAAGCTAAAGATGAATGAGTCATCTAAAAATTGAATATATCGACTTTATGTACATTCTTTATATATAATAGTCTATAAATAATTATGGATAACAGTAGAATTCTATAACCTATGACTCACATGATTTTTTTGTTCTTGTTTTTTTGAGATAGCATCTCACTGTGTAGTTCAGGATGGTCTTAAATTCACTGCATAACTCTGCCTGGCCTCGAACTCATGCTGATCCTCCTGCTTCACCTACCTAAGTGCTGGGATTATAGGCTTGTACCAGCTATAAGACTCATGTTATTTGAATATAAAACTTATAATGAATAAGGATGGTATTTTACCATGAAAATCATTGTGCTTCTGTGTTTTAGATTTTGATAAAGTGTATGGTGGTCTTGCAAGGACTGCCCAATATTTCCCACTTGAAGAAAAACACTTCGAGTTTTGATAGTGTGCAGCACATGATAGCTTGTTGTATCTTCTATTTAACAAAGGTATTGTCTCATTCTTTGTCTAATGTCATAAAATGTAGGAGCAGTAGTGATTTAGAAAGTCAAACTGTTTTTAATAACAGTAATTAGAATGCTTAAAAATAGTTTCCCAAAGCATTTTTAGATCAAAAACACAAATGTAAAGTCTAAATGTTACAAAAAAGTTATCTATGGTTGAATTTTTTGATAAAGTTGTGGTGCTTCAAAACTAAAACTATATTTCTAAAATGATGTTTGCTTCAAGATGTTACACATAGTCACACAGAATGTACATTTCGAAATCCTGAAACATTAATCACATGGTTATTATACTGCAGTCCACCTGCACATACTTGCGTCACAGGCCGTGTGCTCAGGAGACTGCAGGACAGCCTGAAGTTTCCCCTCAGGGATGAGGTTGGGGGACTAACTAGAAGGGATCCAGAGATTGAGCTGCAGGGTAATGCGGAATGGCTCAATCATGAAGACATGATGTTCTTGTGAAATCAGAATGTAAAAAGTGACATTTGACCTGAAGAAAGGGGCAGACTACATGGAATCTACAGTTGAGAGGCTTGTTTAGATGGGGTCCAGGACTCACATGGAACAGCCAGTTTCCAACCTGGTGAGAGTGATCCTACAGGGTCTCAACATCCGCAGGTGTCCCCTAGCACTGTTTGTAAACTGAGCAGAGTCCTACACGTGTGTTTTTGCTTATTTTACAAATATGTGTACGAACAAAACAATTAACAACAGTTCATTTAGCATTTATTTAATGAAACAATTAGTAGAGAAATGTTTTTGTAGCTCAAATGCTTGTGGGAAGAATGTTTTAAGGTAGAGAAGGAGGATTCTGAGTAAATGATAATTTAAGTACACATTCCTGCCTTCTCTTTTTGAGTTCTGATTTTAGGGTGTTAACATAGCTTGAGTAGCCCCATTGGCAAGGCCTGGAGGGGTGTGTCAGGCCAGGCTATCGGGGGCAAAGCTATTTTAGGGGACTTCAATTATTTTGGAAATCAGAAAGAGCCAAGAGATCAGCGACAGAGGTGTGGGTTAGGTATTCTCACTGTTTGGCTCAGGAACAGCTTGCGTGATTCCTCATAGTTAGAGACAGCCCAGCGAAGCTCCGCAAAGAAAAGCCACCCTACCCATGTCTGCTCGCCTGTTCCACGTGGTTCTCTCAGGGCCTTCCTGGGTTGTGGAGAGGGCTGGGACAACACTGTGTTGGTGAGCAAGTGGCCCAGCGCTTCAGTTGGGACTTAAATTCGTCTCTGAAGGTGTGGCAGCAGACGGGCTTCTGCCTTCTACTCCACAGAAGAAACCATTATTTTCTGGCTGCTCCTGGTGTGACTTCAAGAGTAGAAAATAATGCTCTTTCTTTGGCCCCTGGTTTATCACTGTTGAAGAGATCTCGATGACCACCGCACTCTGTGCAGATGCTGAGGGAACATGAGCTTTTAGCAAGGAGACTCAGTACTTCAAGAGAGCAGGCCAAACACAACTGTTTTTATTTTTTCTGGCTGTGATGACCAGTATCAGTGAGAATCTTGGGGTTAAAAAAAAAAAAAGGCAGAGGGCGTTTATGGACACACACAGGTGATCCGAAACCAACCAAAGAAAAAACACCCTGTAACTCAACAAATTTGAGTTTTGATTGAAAAAACTCAATGGGTGTAAATTGTAGTTATAGTATTTCTGGAGTCAAATCTTGAAGCTCAAGAAAGACCTCACGGTTCAAAGCAGAGTTACCTAGAGATGCTCAATAAATTCAGAAGGCAGATCCACGAGTCGGCATATCAATAAGGGGAGTCTGGAGGCAGAAAAGAAACAAGATGGAGAAGTAACAGGCTCTTCGAGTCCCAAGCAGCATTAATGTAAGGAGACAACGTAGAGAGATGGCGACGTTCCTGGATTTGAGGATGAATGTTCAGGTTCTGAAACTCAAGGAACAGGTTATTTGCAACAGGAAAAGAATCAATTAGCTTCAAACTTTTGATCAGCAATACTACAAAACACTGAGAATCCTAGGGCAAAATGCTGAGGCTCAAAAATTGCCAGGAAAGGTATTCATTTGTAAGGGCAAAATAAACAGTCTTAGAAGCACAGACATTTGGAAAGTATTCTACCCATGTCCTTATCTGAGGAAAACACTCGAGGAAATACTCTATCAAATAACAATTGAATCAGAACAGAAATCCCAGGGTAGGGAAAGACAAAAGGAAGAGGAATAACGGGAGCGATGAATCTTGCAATATATGCATTATTAAAATTAAATAGATAAGAGTAACGACTAGAACTTTGTAATATAAATGCTAAGCAGGAATTCTTGAAAGAGAAGAATCATCCTTGAAAGAAAAACTTATTATTAACCTAGAACTAAAGCTTCCACCCTGCATTGGGTGGGGGGAGATATAAGCAGGTAGATTCTTGGGGTATGGTTGTGTGTGTGTGTGCGTGCGCAAGCACAAATACAAAAATGCATTTAGTTTAAAATTACAATTTTCCCTGAAAATGTATGTAAAATAACTCAAGGTTATGCCATCACGAGCAGGACTTGAGAGCAGAGCTTGCAAACTAACAGGGGGAAAAAGTGAATCGGGTCTCTTGCTGCAGCAACGCGAGTGGGAGCACCAGGACCTCAGGCTCGGAGCGAGGCGCTTCGGATTGTTTTAAGAAAATGGCAGACAAGCCAGACATGGGGGAAATCGCCAGCTTCGACAAGGCCAAGCTGAAGAAGACGGAGACGCAGGAGAAGAACACCCTGCCGACCAAAGAGACCATTGAACAGGAAAAGCGGAGTGAGATCTCCTAAGAGCCCAGAGGATCCCTCACCCCCGTCATCTCCGAGATTCCCATTGGTGAGGTGGAGAAGAGCCACTTGCAAGATGGGCACGAGCCACAAGCTGCACTGTGAACCCGGGCACTCCGCGCCGATGCCACCGGCCCATGGGTCTCTGAGGGGCCCCCCCAATCGGACTGCCAAATTCTCCGGTTTGCCCTGGGATATTATAGAAAATTATTTGTATGATGAATGAAAATAAAACACACCTCGTGGCAAAAAAAAAAAAAAAAAAAAAAGAATCGGGAGGAAGAATTCGGGGAACAGGAACGGGAGGGGGCGGGGCGTCGGGCCCAGCCCAAGTGAACTCAGGAGGGGGAAGCCAGACTGCGAAACTGACAGAGACTCCAGATGGGTTAAAAAGTCAGGGCTCAATGTAGATTATTCAAGAACTGTCTTAAAAACAAAATGAAAAACAGTGGTTGAAAATAAATGGGTAGAAAAATAGGCAAATACGAATAAAAATAAAAGAAGAAAATGGCATTTTTCTCTATTAGAAGAAGCAGAGTCCAGGGCCCAAAGTACTTGTCAGGACAAAGGGAGGCGTTAGGCCGTGTTCTTCAAGACGGTCCGGTCTCTGCTCCCTGTTCCTGGGTGGCAGCTGGTCACTTTGCAGTCTGAGAACGTGCTCAGTGTCGGGTATTAAAGACCAAGTCTGGCCCTGAGTTGATCCCCAGTGCTGCAAAGAGAGAGAAGAATCAAATCTGAATTAAAATAACATTGGAACTTTTTACAACAGTGATTTAAAGGACAAGAATAATAAGATTATATGAAAAATGCCACAAAGGCATTTGGTAATACTTACCAACCTTTCCTAATAAAATTTCTAATAAGTTAGGAATGGAAGGAAGCTGTTGAATAATGATAAAGACATTTACCCAAATTTTACTGTAAATATCATACTAAATGGCAAATTTCTAAAGCCATTTCCTTAAAAATCAACCACAAGAAAGATGCTGACTCATAACAGATTCAGTTTTTTAAGAGGTTCTTTTTTGTAATACAAAGAATATGAGATATATAATCTTAGAAATAAAAAGCATAATTTATTTGTAATTGTAGAGGTCTCAGAAACCTACAAGAATCTAATAAAAATTTTTATAACTAAAATGAATATAAAGTAATTGTACATGAGACACTAATAAGTGATTTTAAAAGTAGTAGCAATAGTCAGAGGTAGATTGGATTAAATATACCACATACAGTATAAACTATTTAAAACTTATTATCTTGAGACAGAGTCTCATTATGTAGCCAGGCTGACCTCTAAATTATGGGGATCCTCCTGCCTCAGCCTCTCAGGTGCTGGGATTAAAAGTATGTGCCACTATACCCTGCAAAATTTAGAGCATCAAAGAACTAAATGAAAAAATAATCTTACTCAAGGACACAAAATGAAATCTGACCATACCAAGTTCCTGGCCCAGAAGATTTACTGTCATAAACATAGTACTCCTCCTCAAATAACATTTAAACCCAATGCAGTTCTAATCAAAATTCCAATAGGGTTTCTTTGGAATGGAATAAAATAATTTAAAAGTTTTTAATAGGTATGAACAGTTACTGTAAGGCCACTTTAATAAAAAAATGGCATCAGTACTGCAGGAGTAGCCAATAACTGTATGGAACAGATTAGAGAGTACAGCAGCTAGTTCAGCTCTACAGCAGAAATTTATATATGGCAAAAGTTGCAATGTGATTCACTGAGAAAATGATAGTCTATTTTAATAGTTTATTCAATGAAATAACGGATATAACTGAGTCAGTTGTTATCACTATCTGAAAGTAAACAAAGCCAGAGCCTCGGGCTGAGGAGTTAGCTCAGTGGTGCTGCTGCCTGCCTTGAAGGCACAGGGTTGTGAGTTCAATCCCTAGCACCACAAAAACACCATAGAAATAGAGCACTGCCTCATA
Organism: Petromus typicus; assembly: GCA_004026965.1. Taxonomy (NCBI): domain Eukaryota; kingdom Metazoa; phylum Chordata; class Mammalia; order Rodentia; family Petromuridae; genus Petromus; species Petromus typicus. Next base: position 45,753 of record PVIR01003123.1, read on the forward strand.
CCACAATTAAAATGCAGTTCCGCTGGATTTAAGGTTATTTGGATGGCCTCAGAATGAGGAGCCACTTTCCTTAACAAGGCATAAAATGCACGGAAAAATACAGATAATTGGATTACACGATGGTTAAACATAGCAAGCACAATAAATAAAACTTAAAGGCAAGTGTAGCAACTGATAAAAAAAATACCAGTTTTATAGTTTGTGAAGAGACTCAAATGTTTCTTTAGTCATAGCGGATAGGATTTAGTGTTGAGTTGCCTTTAAAGCTGAATCAGAAGATTACCAGGGCCATTTTCTGGGGTTGGAGAGGAGCCCCTGCAGGATTTTGGACCAGGGATAATGTAATGAGGTTTACATTTTAGAAAAACGAAATTATTCTGGTTACACAGTGTCTGGTAATCAGAGGCAGGTAAGACCTGAGGCAGGCGATGAGTTGGAAGGTAGGAAATAGCGTGGAAAAGAATGGGAGGTAGAGAGAATGGAAAAGACACAAGAACTAGTCATCAAAGAGAGCTGGGAAGTTAGGAGTCTCAGTAGTATACGGGATGAAGGAGGGAAAGAGAGGGACCCTCCCTAACCCCCAGCTACCTTGCTGGCGTCTGGGTCAGCACAATGCTTTCTGTTGACCCTGGATGAGAGAGGTTTCTTTGGCAAAGTGGAGGAAGGCGAGCTCAGGGCGGTTGGACTCTTGAGCTCTGCGGGATTTCCAGTGAGGTGAGCATTGCGTAGTTGGCCCTGCAGGCCTGGAGTTTGAGAGAGACTAAATACCTAATATGTGGTAGGCAGTGAGTCTGCCCCTTTCTTTGGTCCATCACTGTAGTGGGGAGCAGGCAGATCAGATTGCTGGGCAGGGAAGCTTTCTGGGAGTTGATGTGAGAACCAAGGTTCTAATGACAAGATGAAGCTGTGTAAATCACATGTGGACAGGAGTTCTGGGAAATGGCTCAGCCATGGGAAACCGTCAAGACCTGGGTTCGATATCTTGTAAGGCTGAAATACAAGGAGATGGTAGGTGGGCAATTAGAGAGGTGGGAAGGGCCAGACTAAGGATGGTCAGAGAGCAACACCTGGTCCTGGAGAATGAAAGCAGCAGGGCGGGCCGTTGGCCTCACGATCACGGTGAACACTGCGCTTCACAGAGGGCCTGTCCGCAGCAGCTCTGGGGCCCGGTCCTGACAGACCGTCCTGTGAACACTGACTGCTCTAATGGCCCTGCTACGTCAGGAGCTGTTCTTGTGCCATATCCGACTAGAAGCAACTCACAATGAAGAGGTGGCAGTTATGTGGCTTTACAAATGATTTGGTTTTGATATGGATTTTTTGGAATAGAACTATTTCCGTAAAAACCTAACTTACTGTATGACAAAAAACGGACAGCTCTTTGGCCCAGAGATGTGAGGGCTTCACTGAGGATGAGATCCAGTTAGTCAGCCTTGATTACAGTAGTGGAATGATACATTTTTAATTTGAGAGAAATACGAGCTGCAGGTCAGTGTTCAGTTTCCATCACAAAAACAGAGGCTTCTTAGACCTCAAAGCCTTACGAGACTTTTGAGCATATGAAAGATGATGGATTATACTTGAAAATTGTCACGAGTGTCCAGCAGAGATAATTAATACTTTTAATTAGATCCTACGTTCATGGAAGGAATACGACCTAGCAGTAATGATTATAAATTATGGAAAAAAGATGTTGGACATCACACCAACGTGCAAATCTCTATTTGGTAAAAGTGAACAAGAAGACACGCTGGAGGAGGTAATGGCTTTCTGTTTCTCCTTTTATACATAGTTGAGTCTTTTAGGAATCAGTTAGTATTAATAAGCATATTAGAAAATTAATCAGTTTTTAATTTGCTATATTAATATAGAAGAAAAGTAATATGGTAAAGAGAGATTTTGGAATTTTAAACATTTTTTAAGTTATGGTGAAAGAAAAGTTATATATGTGATGAACTTTTTAAAAAAATTTAAAAATTTTGTGGGGGTCTGGGGAGTTAGCTCAGTGGTTCTGGCGCCTGTCTTGCAAGTGCATGGACCCGGAGTTCGATCCCCGGTAACCACATATAATACTGGGTGGTGTGGAGACTCTCGCCCAGCAGCAATCAGTACCACACATTACAGTGCTGGGTGTGGTGGCTCACGCCTGTAATCCCAGCACTCAGGAAGCAGACGCAGGAGGATTGCTGTGATGTGAGTTGGAGGCTGAGCCCAGGGCCAGCCTGAACTACAAAGCAAGACCCTGTCTCAAAAAAAAAAAAAAAAAAAAAAATTTGTGAGTATGGCCCAGTAAATGAACAAGATGTGTATGTTAGTAGGTTGACAGTCCCTGTCACCTCTCCTGCCCCTGAGGTAGGTGGTGAGAGAGCTTCCTGTACCCAGTTGGTTCAATAAACACCTTCTGAAGTCTCTTTTGAATCTAAGATCTTATTGTTCTGGGCGAGGCATTCATTGTGATAGTTACACTCTCTTCCTTTATGAGACTGCTGATTTTTGAAACTAATTTCTAAATTCTAATTTCTAATTAGAAAATTTCTAATTTCTAATTTTTGAGACAAAAGCACTAATGTGCTTTCTAATCACGAGTCTTTTGCGAGTTCATACCTGACTACCTTTCTTTTAAACTATGTTGATTAAATGTATTTTTAGATCAAATTTTGAAAAGTTCATTTCTTGGGTTTCTGTAGCATAGTGGGAAGGGCACAAAATCTTTTGGTGGCTCATGTGTCAGAGTTCTCAGATCCAGTATTATTTGGGTTAGATTAACCCCATTTCTCTCTCTCATACATAACAAGATAGAAAGAAAAGAAGCATTGCTTATGTTACTTGCTTTCCAAATGAGCATTTGTTTGTCAAACAAAACACAGCTTCACAAATCACCATATCACTGGATGACTTTTTTTTTTTTTTTTGAGATAGGGTTTTGCTTTGCAGTTCAGGCTGGCCCTAAGCTCACTTTGTAGCACAGGTGAGCCTGGAACTCACAGCAATCCTCCTGCGTCTGCCTCCCAAGTGCTGGGATTAGAGATATGAGCCACCACACCCAGCACTGTGGTGTGTGGTGTTGATTGTTGGTGGGCATGAGTCTCCACACCCGGCATGTTATATGTGGTTTCCAGGGCTCGAACCGGGCCCTTGTGCTTGCAAGACAGGTGCCAGAACCACTAAGCTAAATTCTTGGCCCTGGATAACTTTAAGAAGCTACTTTGTTGTCATTGTTGGGTGGTTTTTTTTTTTTTTTTTTTTCCTTTTTCCTGCAGAGCATTTTGATGAAGTGGGAGACAATTTGTGTTTTTTCTGTCACATTATCTGGGCTTTGACTTAGGACTCTGGCCCTTCATGTCATTGTGGGATTCAACGATGTCCCCTCCCTCCTGGGAGTTTCTGGCATGGTGGAAAGTTGTGATGCTGGACTGACAATTTGTAGGAGTCGGGGTCATTAGATCCGCCCAGAGCCCCTGGAAGCCTAGAAGGGCTTAGCCTCCCCGTCCTCCAACACAGACTGACAGGGTAGCTCTGAGGCTCAGAGAGAGAAACTCTGGTGCTGAGCTGAGCTGAGCTGAGCTGAGCCAGCCAGCTGGTCCTCTTATATTTTCGTGACAGACAAAGTAGCAAAGACAATTAGTCAATTAGCAGGGCTGTAAAGAAATTCCTTCTGGAAACGAAAATGATCCATTGCTGAGCGTGGGATGGGGATCTTTCGAAGGTTTCTGCCTATGCTGCAGGAGGCTGGTAGCGGGTGGAGGTTCTGGGAAGAGACGCAGGACAAAGAAACATTTTGGTTCTTCTCCATGAAGTGCGTGGCACTGCGTCTGGTTTTTAGTTGGAGCTCTGTTATTATTCCTTATGAATTGGTGTTACGTAGCCATGTGGATCATACTTTTATCTACCAGACGTGAAAGTATGAAAACAAAAAGTTATTTGCAAATCACAGTTTTCATAACATGTTAAAGTACAGTCTGACATTAACTAATGTTTCTAGTACTTTTTTTTCCTCTAAGAAACCTTTAAAAACTAAGAAGCCACAGCAGATACTGTCACCGGAAAAGATAAATGAACAACTGGCCTTGTTGGAGTTGCATCTACTCAAGATGACAAAACAATGTAATTGTTTCTCCTGTGTACTTTTGTTCAGCATATATTTTGTAAAATGAGAAATTTTTATAAAATGGATTAAGATCAGACTGACATTTTGGTAAAACTTTGAAGTTTACACAGAGTTTTTGCATGATGGTACTCAACTTGAAGATAGCTTCATGTGGCACATGGAGATTAAGTGACTTACGTAAGATTGTAGAGGTGGTGTGGACGGAGCCCGAGTATTCTGGCTCTAGAGTAGAGGGGGTTTTCTCAGCCTTGACATTTCTGAATCTTAAGCCTCATGGTTCTTTGCATGGGCGACTTGGACATTGAAAGGTGCTGAGCAACACCCCTTGTCTCTTTCCGTCCCCCATTTGTGATGACCCACCAATAAACCAAGTTTACCCACGTGTTGGTGGTGAGGTGGGAGGGGGTGGTGAGGATCTGTGCCTCCAAGGTGAAAACACAACTGGGAGCTGATGGGCTAGGTGAGCTGTGTCACTGTGGGAGCGCTCAGGAGCAGGGCCTACAGGAGTAGGAACAAGATGAAAGATTAGTTTAATTTTAGGTCATTGTAGTAGAGTAATTTCATAATAGACTAATGCGTTAATGCGATGATTATTACTTTGGAGTTTGCAGTTTGGAAAGCTGCCTGGGAAATTGATTCAGTTTCTGATGATGATTAGTATGGCCGTATTTCTTAAAAGCACATTAAAAAAAAACCCTGCTAGAATAAAAGAGTACCCAGATTTCTCCGGGGGCAAGGCTCCACATGTGGCCTATAGTCTTTTGGAAGAGGACCATATTTAGAGAGTCCCACAGTCCCGCTTCATTTCTCTGTGCACCCCAGCTATGTCTTGGTGGTCGTAGTGTTTCAGTATTGCCCGACTTGGCTCGCCTTGCTTTCAGTATGTTCCATGCCATTCCAAGCAGAATTGATGAACCGAAGCCAATGCTCTATTATTCTCATAATCAGTAAACCTAGTTTTGGAGGAGCTATACTTTTCTTATTACATAGAAAGATGTAATTCCTTAAAATATGAATGTCCTAGAAGTGTGACTTATTTTCAAAATATCAATAAAAAACATTTCACTAAGAAGCACTATGTAATAGTTCTAAACAGTAAACTCAATGACAATAATAAAAATAATAGTTCAGTAGAGTGTTTTCTGTGTGGCAGGCACTATTTAAAATATTTCAGACACAGAAAAAAGAGTCATGCAACCCACATATCACAACCACATAAAGTACTTTTTAAAAAAATTTCATTTTAAACTCACACGGAGAGACATTAACTTGCAAAAGATTCAGAACTAAAAAGTATCAGGGTTAGAATTTGAACCCAGCCAGCTGGTTCTAGTGGCTGTGCTGTACTTCGCTGCCTTTGACAGATAATTTTATTAAAATTAAATTAATATAATTGGTAAGTTTGGGTGGTATCTCCCTTAGGTTTTTTCCACTTAGAGAAAAACAAGGAAGAAAATAGTTGAAGTTCCTGGGTTCCTTTTATCTCCAAAATATCATGCTGTAATAGATATTTTAAGGCATATGCTTTAGAATGAATATTGGAACATTTTCATCTTTGTCATCCCCTCCAAAAAAATTTTTTTTGTGGTTGTTTATTTTAAACAGTCCTAGAATATATTAATTTTTAAACCCTAGATGCTGTCCCTGAACTCTCAGGAACAGAAGACCCTATATTTCTTTACTCTGTGGTTTCGAATTGGTCTGTGAAAGCTGCTGTGAAGGAAGGTACGTGACCTCACTGTCCGCGCGCTGTCAAGGGGCTTGCCAGGGACAACTCCTGGTTCTGAGCACTTTGTTTCTGTCTTCCTAAAGATGTCGTTTGTCACTCGCAGAATACTTGGGTTCTTGTCCAGGCAGAAATAGTGCAGTCTTGATTTTCAGGTAGTGAAAGAAGCTTAAATAGGCACCTCATTTGAACACTGGGAAAGATGGAACCCTCGGGGTTGATTCTTTTCGGAGTGAACAATGTTATTAGGAAACTTGGAAAAATGAAGGAATTGAAAAAGTGCATCAGTGATCATTTCACTTATGAAGAGAGTAATTTCATTTCTCGATTCAGAGTATTTCCCAGTAAAAATTAGGGTAACTAGGTAATTACCAGTATTTCTCCCAGTTTGCATGTGTTAGCAGCAACTTTGATCAAGTCTTCCTCAACACTGAAAACTTTGGAAAAATAAATGAAATGCAGAGTACAAAGAATCAATTGACCTCACCAAAAAACCATAATTCGGGCTGGGGATTTAGCTCCGTGGTTTTGTGCCTGCCTTACAAGCACAAGGGCCGGGATTTAATGCCTAGTAACCACATACATCAATGCTGGCTTGGTGACTCATACCTACCAGCAATCAGTACCACATACCACAGTGCCAGGCATGGTGGCTTATGCCCGTAATCCCAGCACTTGGGAGGCAGAGGCAGGAGGATTGCTGTGAGTTCAAGGCTGGCTCAGGGCCAGCCTGAACTATAAGAGCAAAACTGTGTCTGCAAAAACTAAAACAAGACAAAACAAACCATAATTTCCACCACATTTACTCCTGTATTTTTTAAAAGTGAGAAATCTAAGAGCCAGATTAATTTACCTGTTGGATTACAATGACTATTGGCACTAGTATTTGCATAACTTCAGTAATTAAGGGTTTTGATTACTGTGCATGAACTTTGTTTTTACAGTTATGAAGTTTAAGCAAAGACCTAGATTCCTGGAATTCTTTACACACATTATGCTTAAATGCATAAATGATGAAAAATTTCACCTCCTATTGGAGATAACAACCCCTGTCTGTGAGTTCATGAAAAGGTATGTGAATATTAGTTTTACACATATTAGCAAACTTAAAATGGTGATCAACACTGTCATCTTAAGGTACACAAAGTGAATGGAAAGAGAGTGCAGGGTGTGCACTTAGGAAGCAGTGACAAATATGTCTCTGTAAACGAAAAAATAACTACAGGTAAAGTTACCTATCCAACTGCACCAAGACATGGACTAGCGCATGCCCAGATTTTCAGGAGGAAACGCATAAGGTCTTTTACTGTTGGGTGAGGATGGATAAGAGTATCTCCCTGGCTTATCTACTTGGTCTCACACCAGGTTTAGAGGTCTAGCACGGGTCTTTTATCATGGACTATTAATTCCTCTCTTATGATGAGTAGAACTGTTCCTTCGAGTTTTCATTTTTGTGTGTGAGTGAGAAGCCTCATTTAGACACGGAGGGCTGAAAGTTGTCCCTGCCATTCTCTCAGTCAAAATGATTCTCTCTGCTCCCCACGAAGATGTTAATGTGTCACACAGATTATGAGAGATGTCAGAGGAATCTCTCTGACCTCCTGACAGCTGAACAGTAGGCTTTTATTTTGTGATGGGACACAAATCTGTCCACCCTGTTTCACTAAAAGAAAACATCGGTAATAAAAGATCTGTTTTTTAAGTGACAACAAAAGAGAAGCATTCCTTTAAGAATTCCCAGGCCTTTATTACATAAATTTATTTTTAAATTTTATTATATGAAGTAGGCAAAGCAATCAATCAGAGGACTGGTCAGAATTAAGATGAGCTAAATCCTGAGCCCTTCATTTAGTAAAAACATAAAGCTAAAATTAAATGTTCATAACTTTCAAATAATATTCTTGATACCAAAGAAGGTCAGAAAAGTTTCAGTGTGCAGGGTAGTTTGGAGAACTGGCTGCAGAAGTCCACACTAAGAATAATGGTACTTCGAAAAGGAAAACAGATGTGGTAGCTTAGAAGCATGGAACGGTGGCATAATCAAAGACGTTGGGTTAGACTAAACAGTATCACTGAGACCAAAGCAGAGGCGTTGCTTCCGTTGCCAGGCTGAGCAGCTGCTTTGGGGCTCTCCTCCCTGAGTCAGGGCAATGTGCTGATGCAGCGCGTGGCCTCCACCTGCGTAATGACATTTATTGTCTGTTTATGTTCACAGGTCTAACGTATTTTTTGATAAAAATGTTTTTCATATTACAGTGAAAGAAAATGTGCCTTCTTCCAATTAAAACACCTAATGTTTTAATGCATGGGATTGGTTTTGGTGTTGGGACTTGAGTTAAACTTTAGTTTTTGTCCCTAGTTCATTAGTTGTCCAGGTAATATTTACAAAAAGATCATCTTCCGCAGTCATTTTTAATGCTACTATTTCATAGTCAAGTAGATACGACTAGTAGTAATATTTATAAGTCATGGTGGAGATATTTCGTGAACTTTCACGTCCCAGTTAGCAAAAAGTCAAAGTACTATATATGGAAATAATTGCTCCAGAGAAGATTAATTTGAAAGAGACATAGTAATATTGAAAAAGTTTAAATTGCCACTTAAAATACCAAAACAAAAGGGACATAGAAGATATATGGAATTTAAGTTAATTGCATATCATTAGCCAGTGGAGATTAAATATTTTCTAAAGCACCTCTGAAGTAAACAATAGTGAGAAACCTTACATATCAAATATACCCAAAGAAGCATTTAGAGGTAAATTCTCAGCTGTAACAGTTTCTATTACAAAACAAGAAATATAAAGCTAGATTAACTTTTATCAAGATCAAGAAATTAGAGAAATAAAGCAAATCTAAGAAAGAAGAAAAAATGAAAGTTGAAATTAACCAATTGCAAGTTAGAGGCAGCTTAATTCATAACTAGTAGAACTGACTCTTTAAGAATATTGATAAATTAGATAAATTTCTGGAAGCATAAAAAAATGAGTAAAACAGATAATCCACTGAGAAATCACAAATTTGTAAATAGCCAAATATTAAGTAATAGTGTGTAAAATTTCATGTGACTAAAAATCTGGTTGAAATTAAAAGTAAAAACTTTGTAATCAAGTGAAGCAGTAAAAATTTTAATAGCTCAAAAATTTTAGTATAATTAATATTTTTAAGGAATGAAGTTTTTAAAATATAAAAGTATTTTAAAACATGGTAGGAAGTTTCCTGGTAAGATGAATACAGTAGATCTGGGAAGTCGTATAAAGGTGAATAAAAATGTGGAAAATAATGGATCAATCTTGCTTAGCAGTGTATAGATGAGAATATACGGCATAAAATACTAGCATGTAGGTTCAACTGTGAAAATGTTGATTTTATTCTCAGTGAAAATATAGCAGGCAATCTGAAAGCATGATTTTTACTGATCGATGAAGGCTTTTTAAGACACTGAGAAGTCAGTTTTGATGGTATTCAACAGTCATTCCTGGAAAACTAGAGTTAAAGTAAGTGCTGTTCCTAGCAGAGCTGTTACTCCGTCTGTCACTTAACCCTGCTCTGAAGGCTCTTGCTGGTGCATTAAAAAAGGCAGCGGAAGTCACGATTATCACAGCACAGAGATTCAGAAATATTTGTTAAATCAGTTTCATGGTGAAGTACTCTGAAAATGGGGATATTTTCAAAAAATTACTTTAAAGATATTTACCTGAAAACCTTTTAACTAATAATGCAAGTTTGTAAGGTGATTGGGTGAAAAAATCAATAGGTTTCCCATACCAGCTAGAACATATGTTGGAAAGATGATCCCATTTCTATGGAATACATGACTAAATATATTGGGAATTGTTAGAGGACTTAGACTGCTATGAAGAAGATGAAAATGAGGAAAAAGGGCTTGAATAAATGAAGACATGGCCCAGTTCTCGAGGAGAAGGTGGAAAGAATAAAGATTTCTGTTCTTTTCAAATTAGCCCATTAGTTTAAATTCCAGTCAGATTCCACAAAGGTTAGGAATGAAGAAAATTATTTAGAAAACACAAAGAGAAACCAAAAAAGAATGATTTGTACTGTCAGATAAAATACAATGGTGTCGCACTTGTGAAATAATAAGCAGAGAGATAATGGAACCCAGTTGCAGAAACAGGCATTGACATAAGTAATCGAAGTTGTGGAAAAGCATGAAATAAAGAGTCATTAATGCTCATTACATACAAATTTAAAAATACTGTTTATCAGAACACACCATAGACATAAAAAAGCCATAAGCAAGAGCTTCATAAAGCTGTGAAGAGAAGAATGGTAGGAATTTGATATATTCAGTGGAGCTTGTGAGGGAAATGCTGAGATTGCTGGTACTATGGTAACCAAGTATATACATTTTAAATCCCCTCACCTTCTCACCCCTTTCTGGAATATCATAGCAACTACCAAGGTGACGTGGTAGAGGGAGGGAATAGGTTGAAAATGGCAGGGAACTGATAACAGGGTGCGAGTTGTGAAGAGTGAGTGCCTAAATTCCCAGAAGTCCTTGGTCCAAGCTTTCTAACTTTGTCATCCAAGACATTTGCTAAAATGTCGCACCAGAGAGTGTCTTGGAAGTGCGGCAGCAGGGCTGGAGTCCTTGCCAACCACAGGATCCATAGTCACCTTCATAAAAGTTGAAGAGGACAACTACCATGGGGACCAAGACTTGTTTGGATGGCATCATATTCCAGTCCCGGAGGCTCGACATCCACAGCCACCCAGTCATTCCATTAATCAGGCATTTCTGTGGCTCTGCTTTTAAGTTTTTGGATCCCATTTGGTATAGCAAGATTTTGCTGTAGGCAAATACTAAAAGAAATGTAAATTCTAGAAAATAGACAAATGACAGGAAAATTATCCAGTAGTTTCAGTAGGACAGTGTGTGACTATAGTATTTAGAAAGGATGACTTGACTGGAGTTTATAATTAAGAAAATAAGATTAAGAACATCTGTAGATGACCAAGGGAAGGGAGAAAGCTAACCAGGCATCCGAAAGGCTTAGTGTTTGCTGGTATCCAGAAAGGAGAAGAGGCTGGAAATTTGCACAGTGTGAAACTAGAAAGAATGAAATTTGTGGGAAATAAGAAAGTTTGTGGACAGTCATTCTGATGTAGATTTCATCTCAGTCATTAAGGGAAGTGTCCTATTACTTTATTCTCAGCAGAGTTCTTTTGCTCTGACATTATCCCTTCCACTCCTTTTTCCCCCTTTACTCTGTAGATTACACCAGCTGCATTTTGTAGTATGATTTACATTTTACTCTTTCAAGAGGTTATCGATTTCTTGACAGAGACCACTGTCTAATTGATGCATGGGGCACAAGCAGTTCTGGCTACCTGTCTTGTGTAAATTCAACAACAATATTCATTAAAGATGTATTAATTTGGTATAGTTTTGCAAATTTTTGTAAATCTTCTTGATAACTTTATTTCTCTTTTTCTCTATTTTAAGGAGGAATGAGTCCCTAGTTGGAGCTAAAAAAACAAAAATTAAGGACAGTACTGTTGGTAGAAAGACCAGCATACATTCGAAGCTCAAAGCTACAGCAGTAGAGTTTGGAACAGTGAGTTTCCTATTAATTTTGAGTTAATGAAATGTATTTAGAGGTGATTGGCTATATTATAATTTATTATAGTATAAAAATGAATATGAGTGATTTTATAACTATAATACATTATAAATTCTTCAGTTTATATAGGTATTTTTATAATCAGATTCCTTTGTAGGGGAACCTCTGTTAATTTTGATAGTCATTTTGAAGTATATAAAGAAACTACTATGTTTCAGTGTCAAGAAATAAGCATTAGAATGTGAGTAAGTTAGAATTTTGTGTTTGAAGTTTAAAACTAATTTGTAACATTTTTGTTATCTTCACTACTAAGGGTGCAGAAATGGTATCAAAGAAAAGAAATAAAAAGAAGGAAACTCTAAGAGAATTTTATTACAAAAATCCAGCCATTTTTGAATTGGCAGACACTGAAAGGTATGAATTAATTAACTCATAAAAACTTCACTTGAGGGTTGCTATGCAGTTTTGGTGCTGAGGATACACTGGTGAACCAGACAGACATCACCGTTCTCTGTGAGCTTGTACACAGTATCAAGCAGACCAGTGAACTGCTGTAGAGACGGTGCTCTGTGTAATTGGTGGAGTCAGCAGTTCAGGTGGGGTGGTCAGGAGACCAAGTTATAAATTATTTTTAATAATCATAGGATCTAATATTGTTTAAAAATTTTCAATTGATACATACTATTTGTACAAACTTATGATATACAATAGGTGTACAATATGTAAGGGTGGAATCAAGTTAGCTTGCATTTTCACCTCAAACATTTATCACTTTTCTACGTTGAGAACCTCTGGTTATTTTGAAACATAAAGCATTTGTAGGCTATTGTTTTCTTAGTATAGACCACGTAAATGAATTTCTCCTACCTTACTCTATTTTGGTATCCATTGCCAAACCTCTTTGTATTGCTCCCTCCTCCTATCCACGGTGGTTTGTAGTGATCCATATTCTGCTCTCTTCTCTTACTAGGTTTACTTTTTTTAGCTTTCACAAATGAGTAAGAACAGGTGTTTGGTCTTTCTGTGTTCGTTTTATTTCATTTAACACAATGTACTTCAGTCCCTCCCACGCATGTTGTCCCAATGACAAGACTGCATTTTTATTTCATCATTCAATAATAGTCCATTGTGTATATATGCCATGTTTTCTTTATCCATTCATCCATCAGTGAGTGTGTACATTGATTCCATATCTTAGCTATTATGAATAGGGCTGCAAAAAATATGACTGACTGCATAGGAGCTCTTTGTCATAATAATTTTGTTAACTTGGATATATACCCAGTAGTGAGATTACTGGGCTCTATGGTAACTGTATTTTTTGTTTATTGAGAAGCCTCCATACTGTGCACTATGATACTTATGGCAGGTATTTAGTTTCTGTTTTTGTGAACACATATGTATGATTCTCGTACAGTGTGTGTGTGTGTGTATATATATATATATATATATATATATATATATATTATATTCAGTTCTGTCTTTAACAGAATTACAACAGAATTTTTCTTCATACTGATTTTGATCTTAATTACCACCACATAGTAATAGAATGACTTCTTAGTTTTTGTTTGAACTCACCTGTTATCTCTTTATTTCCTCATTTTATTTACTTAAATTCTAAAATACTTAGATAAAACCATTTATTAAGTAATTCATTCTATTGTCATCATCACTTTTGTCAATTGGCATATATATAGTTTTGTCACTTAGCAAAATTTTATGCTACTTATTAAAAAGTAGGACTTTCAAGCTATTTATTATAAATATGTTTATTAGGAAACAAACTGACCTGTTACTATAAACAATGAAGCAACAGCCAAAGCCCCAGAAGCATCTAAATAAAAGGAAGTCATTCACAAAAATGTAAAATGTTTTGAGTTGAATAAAAATATAAAAGGCACATATCAAAAGAAGAAGTATTCTTTCTTTTTTTCCTCACATTTGCTTCCCCACCGTGAAAATCCATCTTTCTGCTCCCTGCCTGCGTGCCCCTTTCTTCTCTCCCATTGGCTCACTCAGCGTCTGGGTAAGTGAGCTGGGTACTATGACTTACTTGGGCTCTGTTATCTTTTCCCTTTCTCTTCTCCACCTGCATGAGAAGCAGGGGTGTTGGCCAGTCAGAGGGACAGAACATCACTCACAGTGCAAACAGACTGGTAAAATGTTTTGAAGAAACAATATTATGTCCCATATGCAACTATCCAGCAACAAAAATAGTTGGATTATATTGTCTTTATAGGAATTTTTTTAAAAAAAATCAATATACATTATACTTAAACAAACAAACAAAATAACTATTAGGTAAAATTTGATTTTTTTCTGGAGCATACTGCAGCCATTTCGTTCATATTTGACTGATGTTTTATTTTCTCCAGAGCCTAACAGCATTAGACAAAATTTTGCTCCATTGGCTTTTTCCTTAAGGACCAATTACAGAGAAGTGATTTTTTTGTTTAATTTTGAAGTTAGCTGATGAATGTGAACGTTGCATCGTAATGTATTTGTCTAATCCCAGTGGCCTTTTGCTTATGGAAAAAACGAACTTGGGGCTGAACTGGAACATCAGAGAGCTGAAGGTGATCCGCGATGTCTCTGTCTCTAGTGATTATTGTGTCTTCTTTCCACCCTCATGTCACATTTTTAGCGCTGAGGAAAGGATAAACAAACCAGAAACATTTGCATCAGGACAGTCAAGTGACTTCTTGATTTATTTCGTGAAAATTGGAATCATCCTTTTTTATTTAATGTTTAGAAGTTTTTGTGAAATTTCAAAACTTTCTCTCTTGGCAGACATAAGAGACCTGATGTTAGGAAAATAGCATTTCAGTGCCTGACGGAGTACTTGAATCCTCTGATATTAAATTATGCTAGAAGAAACAGGTTTCACCAAATATTTCTTGAGGAGATGCCCTGGAGAGCTCAGATGAACTTGTATCTGGCAATTACACATTTTCACCTGTTCTTACAAAGGCTAGGGGAGCGTATGAAGACGAAGTGTGGCACTTCGCATATGATGGTCAGGTATAGTATATTATTGGTAAACTGTACTTTTTAAGTCTCATGAATATGGATTGTATGTTTGAGCCTCAATGCTCATGACAATTTAATGAGATTTACATAGCATCTATATTTATGTATTAGTTCTCGTCTTGCTTTTTTGCTTTGGAACCTTTTCAAACAAGTATTAAGTACATGTGGTTATGAGGTGCCAATTTACATTTATCTTGAGTATATTTGTTGGTCTGGCTTTCAATGCAAGAGTAATTCTATAATAATTATAGATATGAATAGGAATTAGACAAATTTCTCTTTTACTTAGAGGTATATTTGAAGCCTCAGTAAACAGAGATAATGTGTTCTCAGATAATGTAAGTTTTCCATTAATTCAGCAGACATTTTTGAGCTCTTTTATCTGTGACTCAAGTTCTACGGGAGATAAAAAAAAAAAAAAGATCAGTATGTGATATGGAATGCTATATGACTATTAGAAAGGTGATTTAGAGTCATTCATTTAAAAAGAAAGACTTATTAGATCCAGGGTACTGATGAGTATGCAAAGATGTTTCTCTCTCTCTCTCTCTCTCTCTTTCACACACACACACACACACACACACTCGTAGAACATATTACAGATGTTCACGAATGACTAATTAATCACAGAAGTTCTAGTAGACTTAAAGTCATCTTTGTTACTAGACAGAAGCATTCCTTTGAGAGGCTCCAACAGAAAATATTTCATGGGGAAGTACCAACAGCCTGCCTCTTGTTAGACAGACAGGGCTTAGAAATGTGCAGATGGGAAAATGGATATTCCCTAGTTAGAAGAGTACAAGTCTGAGCCCAGCTAGGAAATATAGAATGAGAACCCCAAGTAATTTGATCCAAACTAGAGTATATGAAAACAAAATAAGTCAGTACCAGATCATAGAGGATCTTCAGTGTCTATGAAAATGGGCTTTTTTTTATATACAAAATGAGATTGTTGAGGGTTTTTGAGCAAGACTATGATACGAAATTTCTCTAGGAGCAATATGTCAAATAAACTGAAGGGAGGAGAGACTGGAGACAGTGCTATAAATTCAGAGGGTATTTGTTTCAGTAATCCAGTGGGGAAAATACTGATTGAAATCTGCAATGAACTTGGTTGTAATGTCTTTCATCAGAGCTTTGGTTAAAATCACAGGCAGACTAACTGTCACAAAATCATTTCCAGATAGTTCTCTTTCCTCTGGGGGCTAGACTAGACCTACATTCAAGAAGTAGTTAGCTTTGCAAAGTGACCATTCATGTGTCTGTGACATAGGACTTCCTTGCTGTTTTCTGGACACTGAGAAGTCCTTTTTAAGTGTCTAGTTACTCATCATTAATTGTGCACAATCCTTGATAGCACAGTAAGACAATGTCAAATTTGTGTCAGTACATAGAGCTTGGTGCTAAAATTAATCTTGTTAAAACTGTTAATGTAATTAATGGTTAGTTACTGTTAATTAGTTGATTAATTGGGATCAATTAATGAATAATTAGTTGATTAATAAAGTAACTTTTGTGGCAGATTGTTTACTGCTTAGGCTTTAAAAAAGTAGCAATGATTATGGATACATTGCTCTATATAGTAGGTGTGTTAATTACTTCCCTCTTGAGGATGGGACAAAATACCCAACACCCAAAGTTCAAAGGGAAGAGGTTTATTTGATTATAGTTTGTAGAGGTCTCAGTACTTAATAAGCTGTCACTAAGGCTGGAAGGGCAAACAAATATTGCAGAGGAGAGACAAGACGGCACACAAAAGGCAGCAAAGGTAACAAGAGAGTTTAACAGCATCTTTCTGCCCCTTTACCTTATTCAGACTACCAGGATTAGGGTGATGCCAGACTCATCAGTCAGGGGTACTGCTTTAATAATCTCATGCCCTTAACCCAACATCACAAATTTCAGATCCAGCTACCTCTGGAAAATCCTGCCTCATCTGGATGAGGCTTGGGATCATCTAAACACAAACCATAACACTCTGCCCGACTCCCTAAAGACTCAAGCATATTGCTTTACAAAAAAAGCGTTTAGTGTGTCTCTGAAAGTTGCCAGAGTCCTAATGGTTTCAACATTGCTTAAAAATCTGAGTCCCAAGGCTCCTTTGAGATTTATGGCAAATTCTTAGCTGTGAGCCCCTGTGTAAATGAAAGAAAATTTAATATTTCCAATATTCAAGAGGACAAGATCGACATTTCCATTCCAAAAGTTACAAACAAGGGGGTACCAAGGAATGGGAACAAAGTGAGTCCAACATCTAGTAAGGCAGATATTAAATCTTACAGTTCCACTCCTAGCATCCCCAGTTATCTATGGCAAGTACTGAACTCCAAAGGGCATAAGTGGCTCCATTCCTGTGGCACTTCCAATAGTTCTACTTCCCATAGCTTCGCTCTTGGGCCAGATCTGCTTCCCCTTTGCAATTTTCCTCAAAACACCCAGGCTCCTGGCCTCTCCACACTTCTGGGGTCTCCATTGCATTTGGCTTCATACTCACATTTGCACATATTTCCCTCCCAGGGACTCACTGCCTGACCTTCCAGGCCTTCTAGAATCTGACTGTGTAAGTCTTGCCTTCTGCACATACCTAAAACCAACACCACGTGGATGATCTGTGGTCTGCTGCCAGCTTCCTTCTCTCTTGTCTGTACAGATCCAGTGCATATAACCCAGATCCCTCCAGATCCCAAAGAACCACTTCCGTAAGCCGCCATTTTGGATCAGCTTCCCTAGATTGCTACCATTTTGGAGCAGCTTCTTGAAGCTGCTCTCATTTTGGGACATGGTGTTCCTGCTACCATTCTGAAGCACAGTGCTCTGGGATTTCTTCTCCAAGCAAAATCTTTCATCTTTACAACTCTGAGACCAACACTAGAGTCCCGCTTCTTCCTGTAAGATGGCCTCAGGCCATCTTTTCTAGTGTCCTATTCTTTCTCTGCAATCAAGATCTGCTCTGATCCATCTTTGCAAGTCCACAGCTTTACTGGAACTTCCTTTCCAATCAAATGTTTTAAAATATTTTAAATCATGCGGGTGGGGTCTTGCTTTTGATTTTCAACATAGATCTGATGAAATTCTCTAACAATAGCCATGGTACTGCCTCAATATTTGACTTCCTTGAAATTTCTTCTGCAAGATTAATTATCCCATCATCCCTAATCTCAGTCTCAGGCAAGTCTGGACATGAATAAAATGCAAAAGCCATAACACACATCATTTAGGATCCAAAAGGTGATTCAATCTTTCTTCCCAGTAGAATCTTCCGGGCTTTATAAGCTTTCTGGTCTTCGAAACTCTGACCAGTATCTCCCCTACAGAACGTCCTATGACATTTTGGCTCTACTTGTTCAGTTGGCAGCTCTAAATCTTTTAGCAAAGTTTCAGAACATGAGCAAAATGCAGTCACACTTTGTGTCAAGCCATAACACACATCATCTGGAATCCAGGAGCCAATGTAGTCCTTGCCGCAGAGACCTCCTGAGCTCTGACCAGAATCTCCCCTAAAGAACAGGCTAAGGTGTTCCAGCCCTGCTCATGTGGCCAACATCCCCAAATCTTTCTTAACTGTTCTCCTTCCCACAAGCCAGTTTAGAAGGCTTCTCACCCACCTGGTCAGATAGTGTCACAGCAGTGACCCCACTTGTCTGGTACCAAATTTCTGCGTTAGTTGCCTTTCTCTTGTGGCTATTACAAAATACTCAACACCTAAAGTTCAAAGAGCAAGGGTTTATATGGCTTATAGTTCAGAGGATTTCAGTCCATAGTCAGTTGGCTCCGAGGAAGCATGGCAGAGGAGAAACAACATGGCAAGCACAAGGCAGTGGGGACAAGAGATTTTAACAGTATCTTTCTACCCCTTTTATCATTTTCATACTCTCAGGGTTAGGATGGTGCCAGACTAGTGGCTAGCATGTAGTGGTTTATAATCACATGCCCTTAACCCAGCACCACACATTCCAGTTTCAACTGTCTCTGAAAAATTCCCACCTGACCTGGATGAGGCTTTGGGGGGACATCTAAACACAAATCATAACATAGGCATCTTTACTGAGATGTGTTTAAATCAGGTAATTTTAAATTGACATAAATTATTGCCTCAGAATTCACAGAATGAATATAGATCTCTCTTTTCCATTTTCAGGGGACACTTTTAGGGAAATAGATATTGATGGTAAAATTCCTAAGAGCCAGGTTACATTGTATAATTTAAAAAGTTAATTGGAAATGTTTTTGCTTTAAGTGCCAAAATTCCTTATGACCTAAAACTTGAGAGCATTCAGTCACAAATGTTTTAAAAATAAAAAATAGATTTATTTGATGGATTTAATTCAATTTGCTTATATTGTTTTTTAATATGATTTTTCCCTTTGCAGCTTCCGATCACATGATCCTAATTTATTCTCACTGTATAATTCAGGAACAGTATTACCAACAAGAAAAATAACTGTGGAAAATTACAAAGCAATGCTTGATTTCCTTCTTACAGCTAAGAAAAAAAAAGCCAACTTACCATCAGGTAAAATAATTGTGTTGATTTACTATTGAGTTGCTGCCTCTGTTTTGTCTCTAATACACACATGCATACACACATGTTCACACGATGCTATGGTTTAGATCTAGACTGTCTCTCAAAACATTCATGTGCTCAAAGGTGAGGATTTGGGGAGGCAGTCCTATCGTAAGGAACTAGAGTCATCAGTGGATTCATTCCTGATGTGTGCAGAGCTAATTGTGCTGGTAGGAGGTGGGGTCTAGTTGGAAGAGGTGTGTCACTGAGGAAGAGGCCTGGACCGGTGCGTCTCCCTCCTCAAGTCGTCCTTTCTTTCTCTGTTTCCTGTTTGTCATGAGGTGAGCAGCTTTCTTCCACCAGACCCTTTCACCATCCCTCTCCTGCTTTGGAAACAGGCAACTACAGACTGAAAATATGAGGCAAATAAACTATTCCTCCTTAAATTGTGGGTGTAAGGTATTTTGTCCTAGTGAAGAGAAAGTAACACACACACACACATATACACACATACACACAGACTAACGCATACCCTCATACTTATAAAAGTACACATGCTGTTTTCCAAAAACCCAGCAATTTAGTTGAGTTTTTGACTCTTGATGTTTTATAGAAAATGTTTATATTTGACATTAAAAATCTGTATTTTATGGTTTCATATATTTGGAAATAATGTTTTCTGTTTTAGCCAAAACCAATTTGGCTTCTCAGCAAATGCAGTGCTCTTTTGTTAAATATTGGCAGCTTCCAGTAGTTCAGGTTTGGTCAGAATTTGCTATTAAGTGTTATATTTTAACGGAAGTAACTCTAGGCAAATCTCATCCAACATACCAATACAAGCAGGCAGCAAAAGAGTCATAGTAACTGATTTGGTAGTCAGGCCAGTCCACCCTTGTCCTAGGATCTCCAGCTGGCACCTCCTATGGAAGGAAGCTCAGTCCAGAATGAGTATGCTGACATTCTAAGGAGTGCACTCTGTTGAGGAGTGGGAGAGTCTGGGATGGGGAGATGTGAGGAAACAAGACTTCCCCATCTGGGAGCCGCACTGATAACTGTCATTTGCCAAACTTCACTGACTCAATACCACCTTAGTGCAAAGAGCCTGAACACTGCTTCCGACCAGGGATCTATCATACCACACATAAAATTTTGTTTGAGTATCTTTCTGCTAATAAACTAGCTTACATAGATTTTTAGAGTAGTACCCTTTTACACATTATTCAACTTATTGCTAGTCAGGGTTCTTGGTATGTTGTTAACTACCACAGTAGTGTCAGTCCTGTTGTATGCTTAGCGTGATTTCTGATATCTCTTCAGGTAGAGATCAGTTTTAACAAGTGTCTATACACCATACCATGCATACTGAAGAATTTGAAAGTACATTACATAGATATAGAATCTAAGTTTTATATGTAGATTATGCTATGTACTTTTCTGAGGTCTTTTTTCTTAAATGGGCTCCTGGCTTGTGACTCACAGTGACACTGGTAGTAGGCTCTTCTGCTATTGAGATATTATTTAGTACAAAGTCGGAAGAGAAAGTTTACAGCAGGGAGATGCTCCTGTTTGAATTCCACACCACAGGGCAAAAGTGGCTGGGTTGCCGCACTGCCCAGCTGTGGATTCTGTTCACATGCTGTGTTTGTGACCCAGGAATGATCTGTTCCGGGGGAAATGAGGGGCAGTGAGATCTTGCCACAGGACAAGTCACGTCCATCCTCTAAGGCCAAATAGCTTCTCCTTCTCTAGAAATATCCCCTGTTCATTGTGTTCTGGTTATTTTCCCTCCTCCAAGTTTAGGTTGGGTTTGTTATCTGATTTACTCATTTGATGCTTTTAACCTGTTGCATTTTCAGGGACTTCATTCTATGTTTTTAATCATGTTGTACCTTATTTTTTAAACTCTAGATCCTGCAGAATTTTCAGGCTTTCCTCGTTTTAAAGATAGTGAAGAAAATATGTCTAAGGCACAAACAGCTTGTGACCTCGACTCTCAATCAGGTGTTAGTGCCAAAGAAAAAGACCGCGCACCAAATTTAGGACTGGACCATTTTATGAAAATCTTCTTGTACTGCAGGAGAGCAATGGTAATGTAGGACTTTAATTTGGTCATGTAGTAGGCATAGATCTCAGCTCATAAACCAGGCATATAAGATAGGTTGCATCTTATGTGTACATAATTTTAGCTTTGATCAGATCTCGTCTTGTTGCATTCAGCTTCAGCCACTTTGGAGGTTTACGTCTTGCCAGGGCACTCAAATTGTCAGGGAGGAGTGTGCTCCTTTGGTCACCTGGCAGTAATCCACCCAGAGCCTGGATGTCATTTGTCCCTCTCCATAGGGGTTGTGTGACGGTGCACACTTCCCTGCTGTTTTTGTTCTGCATATCAGATGTGAGGTTCTCTCATGAGTCCAGTGGTTCCTTTCTGAGGTCTTGATGTTTCTCAAACCCTTTATTTCTATTCTAGCATAAACTAAGATCATTCTAGCATATAGAAAAGTCTGCCCCTGTCCCAGCTACTTGCATCTGTTGGCCACTTATGTCTTCATTCGTGATTTCTCTTTTCTTTTTAATATTACATACTGGATGGTTAAATGTGGCATTGAAATCAGTAGTTATAATACAATCTGGAAGTGCATATATTTTCACCTTCTGTCCTCTCTAGACAAGAGAAGAACCCTTAAGCTTCTGCACCCTCCCTGGAGTGGACAAAACGATTTGACAAAATTTGATATATACTCAAAGCATTGCCCTTTGACCCTGAGTATGGAACTGTGGCCTCCTTCCCACCAGTTCCTTCCCCAGGACCTGGAATTGCTAAGCCCTGTCTGCCTGTGGACCTGAGCTCTTCAAATCTCTGCTTGTCTTCAGCTCGGCCTCGCTGTGTGCTCTTAAATGTCTGCCCTCCTCAGCTTTCAGTTTGCCCCTGCCCTTTGTACTAGTGCTTTCTTACCCTCAGGGCCTTTCTTTTCCCAACACTGTACACTCCCTCCTCCTGACTTCACTCGATTCAACTTTCAGGTCCCCGTCCTGATCCCTGCTGTAAACGTTTTGCTTTGCCACTTAATAGACTAATGGTCGCAGGCAAGTTTAGACATCACAACTGTATCCCGGAAGTTATTGTTAGGATCAACGGGAGAATGCAGGTTAGCACCTTACCACGTAGAAATTTACCACATACAAATGGCACATTATTGATGACATGTATGATTTGCAGAGAGCTGAAGTTTTTCAGAGATATGTAACTTTTGGGACCTTGGGGCCTTTTGAATGTTGATGTCACAGGTTCTCGCCCATCGAGGTGGCTACTGGACTCTGCTGCAGAACAGCTGTCGGTCTCTCTGGAACTTTACTCATGAGCTGCAGATACTTCTTCATCAGGCAGTGGATTTGAACAACATGTTTCCTGTGAACCAGGATGGTTTTCTCTGTACCTCTGTCTTACCATTCTCTTTGGGAGCAGAATTACTTATTGACATGTTAGTAGAACTACAAAATACCAATTCTATTAAGGTAAGGAATTTTTGATAATTAATTTTATTGTGTTCAATTAAGAATATTTTTCCATATAGCTAGGAATAAGTAGAAATTGGTAATTTTCTTGAGTTCCCATTTGGGGTGTGTGTGTGTGTGTGTGTGTGTGTGTGTGTGTGTGTGTGTGTGTGTGTATATTTGCCATTATATTTGTATATATATATGCCATTAATTAATAATATATTAATTAATTGCCATTAATTAATATATTGCCATTAATATTTTATTTACAATATGCTACTTGCATAAATGTTTTGTCTTGTTTATTTTTGAGACAGGGTCTTGATTTGTAGTTCAGGCTGTTTCTGAACTCATTATGTAGCCCACACAAGCCTAGATGTTGTGGCAATTATCTTGCCTCTGCCTCCCAAATGCTAGGATTACAGGCGTGAACCATCATGCCTGGATTTACTTGCATAGATGTTAAATAATATTAAGACAATTAAAAATTTGGCTAGAACAATGGATTTGTTAAAGAGAAAGGAAAATAAAATGTTGAATTCAACTGAATTCAACTCCAAGTTCATAGCAATTCAGTTGCTCCATGTCACTATTCATCAGTAATGAACGTATCGGGAAGTGCAAGTCCAAACCAGACTGAGACAGCACCTCTGTGCAGTTAGAATAGATACTATCAAAAAGACAAAAGTGATGAGGGCTAGCGAGGAGGTAGAGGCAGGCAATTCTTACATGCTGGAAGAACTGTCCATAATACAGCCATTATCAAAAATAGTACACATGAAACATGTTCAGCTACAACTTTTATCTTAATTTTATGACACTTTAGTTTCTGTCGGCCTTTCCACGTGGCTATTCATAGCTTGTGTCTTCTGTCATAAATCTATGATCCGCAGTGCACAGTGTCGCATTCAGTGATTCTGAGGTCATTTTAGGGAGTTAGCTCCTCCGACTGGTGTGGACCCCTGAATTCATAGCTAGTCATTCAGGAGAGCAAGTGACCCTGAGACCTGTGGCTGGCATTCTTGTGGAAGGTACAGGGTGGAGGGTGGAGGGTGGAGGGCGGTCTTGCCGTGGTGTCTGATATTGACTCTGGGCAGCGTCAGGACTGAAGTGTTACACCCAGCAGGACAGACACGGGCACAAGTGCACATGTCTTAAAACTTAGAAGGGTGTGCTCTTTGATGATTACAGAATTAGAGTACAAACAGATTACCTCAGTGTGCAGAGAACAAACTCTGAGTATCAGGAAATTAAACAGTGCAATTTTTAAAAACCCATATGTTAGGGAACAAAACACAAGAGAAGTTAGAAAATAGTTAAAACTGATGTTAGAAAATCAATTTTTGTGAATTCAAAGAAAGCTGTGCAGAGGAGAAGAGCTCTATTGAGCTTTAAGTGCTTCATATTAAGCTTTAAATGCTTAAGAGAAAAGAAGAAAGTGTCCACCTATGAGCTAGAAAAAGAAATTAATTTCAGTGTAAGTAGAAAGAAGAAAAGGTCTAAGACAAAAATGAAGAAAATGTAAGAGCAGAAACAAGTTAGATACAAGGTAAATCAGAAACCTCAAGGAAAAAAATTACTAAGATCAAAAATTAAATATTTTGAGGGCCGGGGATTTAGCTCAGTGATTTCAGCGCTTGTCTTGCAAGCACAAGGGCCTTGGTTCGATCCCCGGTAACTACATAACAATACTGGGCGTGGAGACTCACCCCAGCCACAATCGGTACCACACACCACAGTGCTTGGCGTGGTGGCTCACGCCTGTAATCCCAGCACTCGGGAGGCAGAGGCAGGAGGATTGCTGTGATGTGAGTTGGAGGCTGAGCACAGGCCCTGCCTGAACTACAAAGTGAGACCCTGTTTCAAAAAAAAACAAAACAAAACCCAAAAAGCAAACAAAAAAATTAAATATTTTGAACGGAGTGTTAAAACTGTATTACTGCTAAGAAAAATGAAGAAAAACAAACATAAAAAAGCACAAATTGCTTATATTGTTAAGTGTGGTTGCCTAAGCCTGTAATGCCAACACTTGGGAGTGGAGGTAGGAAGATCACTGCAATTTTGGGGCTAGCCCCAAACATAGTGAGTTCAAGGCCAGCCTGAACCGGAGACCTGGTCAAAAAAAAAAAACCCCAAAAAAAAAAAAAACAAAACAAAACAAAAAAAACAACAATAAACCAACAACAACAACACAAAAAAACAGTGAACAAACAAAAACTACCTCAAAACAGAAATAAAACAACAAGAACAGCAAAAAAACAAAACAGGAATTATATCAGTAACAACTACCGGTCCCATAGATGGTAAAAGAAAAATAAGAGAATACTGTGATCAGTTTTTACTAACAACTTTTATAACTTAAAGAAAATGGACACACTTATTGGAAAGTACAGCTTAACAAATGTGAAACAAGAAAAAATAGAAAATATAAGTTTCTCTAAATGTACTGAAGAAAGTGAATTATAGAAACCTTCACATAAAGAAAATTCAAAACCCAGAATATTTCCTCAGGGAATTCTAGCAGGCATACATGAAAGAAATAAAATGTCTTACATCAATTTTTTCAGAAGTGAGGCCAACTTAACTTTATCTAGTAGAGATATTGACAAAAAAGTATTAGTATTGTCACAAACCCAGACAATATGTTAGCAAATCAATCCCAAGAATATGTAGATAATGACCCAATATACAAAAGTATAGAAACATGGAAATGGTGATCAAGAAAGGTTTATTCAGGAAATGTAAGGTTGAAATTTAAAAAGGGCCAGGGCTGTGGTTTAGCTTAGTGGCACGGTGCCTGCCTAGCAAGTACAAGATCCTGAGTTCAATCCCTGGTACCGGGGGAAAAAAGTCAGTTCAGTTCACTATAAAGGAGAAAAATCACACGGCTAGTGAGAAAGTACAATAAAAGCTTTTTAAAAATTCCGTGCTCATCGATGTTAAAATCTGTCAGCAAACTAGGAAGAGATGACATCTTTCTTAGGAGAGGCGAGGAAATGTTGAGCATGAGAGCAGGAAGCTCCAGGGTTGTGCTGCTCCGTGTGTGAGCTCTAGATAACAATAGAGTTCTACACATTTCCGAAGCCTACGAGAAATGGGCTGGAAGATTTGCACTAAAAATAATGTGTGAGGAGATAAAAATACCTAATGTATTTCAAAATTATGCAAAGTGTGCACAAATGAGACATGATATGGTACCCATTGATATGTATAGCTTCTGTGTTTTTATGTGTCAGTTAAAAAGGTAAAGAAATCAACTGCCTCAACTTGACAAGGAGTATCTACAGGTGATGGGGTGCTTAAAGGCAGATACTACATTCTTCCACCTAGGAAGAAGAATGGAACAGAGGAAGGATGTTTGCTTATCCTGTTTTTTTTAATAAAACAACATGACCGTATTTGAAAACAGCATATATACAACCAAAAATAAAGCAGCAAAATAAATAGGAAATAAAATAATTTCACAATGGCAGTGCAGAAAAACATCTCTACACACTGAATCATCCATCATCTTTTTTTTTTTTTTAGGTTTTTTGAGACAGGGTCTCGCTTTTGTGGTTCAGGCTGGCCCTGAGCTCAGCCTCCAACTCACATCACAATCCTCCTGCCTCTACCTCCCGAGTGCTGGGATTATAGGCGTGAGCCACCACGCCCGGCACTGTGGTATGTGGTACTGATTGCTGCTGGGTGTGGGTCTCCACACCCAGTATTGTTATGTGGTTACCGGGGAATCGAACCCAGGCCCTTGCGCTTGCAAGACAGGCGCCGGAACCACTGAGCTAACTCCCCGGCCCTCATCCATCATCTTTTACAGAATCAGTAATAGACAATTAATACTAGAAGTGAAAAAAACAAAAATCAAAACAACACAAAAGAACAGTAATGCTAGACGAAGAGGAGATGGTTTAGCATTGTGCTATCTAAAGATGAGATAGATTAACAAAAACCCTTTCCTTGTAACATTACATTATCACTTCCTAAGTACATACTGTTATCTAATCATCACACAGTTTTAGGAAATGGAGTGCTTTGATTTCATCACAAAGCACTTATTCCAATTTAGTGGAAATTTACTGAAATATAGATTTTGCACACAGTTTGCCACAGAAATAATTCCGAGACAGCTGAAATATTCAAATTTACAAAAGCATATTTACTACCTAGAAAACTGATGGCCAGTATCTTATTTGTAAGGCCTGGAGTGGTGGCACACTCCTATAATCCCAGCATTCTAGAGACCGAGGCAGGCATATCCCTGCAAATCTGAGGCCAGCCTGGAATACATGATGCATTAAAGGTCAGCCTGAACTATGTCGTGAGACCCTATCTAAAACAAGCAAACAAAAAATAAAATAAATTTGAAAAATTTTTAAGAAAAAAATGCCAAAAGTTTAATTACAAAATATCATTAAAGCCACATGGCACTGAACGATTAAAATAAAAAGAGAAATTGTCATTTAAGTAAAGAAGTTTCAAAACCTCCCAGGTCTTAAGTTCTCCCAAATCTTAGAAATAAGGTCTAACTTGGTTTCAAATGAATGCTGTGAAAAGTGGTAATAAACACATGCACTGCATTCTTTTGGGAGCCCTGATGTGAAACCCTTGTGTCTTCACTTCTTTCTGTGTTGCTGCTCATTCTGTTTTTATCCAGCACTGTGCTAGAGTTCCTGGCCAGTACGGTAAGACGACATAGAGAAACAAATGGAACATAGGTTAGAAAAGGATGAATACAGCTGTTTTTATTTGTTACCTAACAACATTAGTGTTTTATGTAGCTAATTCTCACTCCTCCCTTCAGTTCTACAAAACAATTATTAGAACTAATAAAGTAGAGTATAGAATCAAAATTCAAAATTTATATTTCTGTATACGTGCAGAAAACAATTAGTGAAAATTTAAACATAATTTCACTTAAAATATATCCAAAAATGATGCATCTAGAAATATATCTAATGAACCTTACACAGGATTTTCACATTAAAAACTATAACACATTACGACTAAAGAAGTCCTAAATAAATGAGATATATAATGTCCACGAATCAGAAGACTTAGTAAAGATAATCAGTTATTTCCTGCTTAATTGATAAATTCAGTGAAATACAAATGAAAATCACAACAGGAGTTTTGAGTGTACACACTGATAGTTCGAAAATTTATAAGCAAATGAGAAGAATTATAAATGGTCAAATAATTTTTAAAAGGAAACACTTCACAGGGTTCAAGGCCATAGTAATTATGCAGTATGATACTAACATAAAGAGAGACATATCAGTGGGGAACAAATAGAGAATACAAACAGAACCATAACATAAAACAATTGTTTTAAATAAAGGAGGTGCATAATTCAAAGAACTTGAGGAAGACCAATAATTTAGCCAGTCAATTTTGGTCTTTTAACACCATTTTTCATGGCAGGTTCCTTAGCGAAAACAGGTTGACTACCTAACTTATATTAATCATCCTACATACTTAACGAAAGCGCTTTTTTTCATTGTAGAAGTACTGAGGTAATAAATAATAAAAGGATTTGGGGATTAGGATATTAGGATTTTACAGTAAGTAATGAGTAAACTGGAGGATGAATAGCATCTATGCGTATGCACCAGAAAAAAAAAAATCACACTGGAATCAGAGCACCATTTATATCTGAAAATTTACAGAGGATGTAATCAACAAAGGAACATTTTCAATAAAATCTTAGGATGGGCAGCACCATCCAGACAATAGGGATAATACAGGACATAGAAACTAGTTTCTTCTTTGGGGCCGGGGATTTAGATCAGTGGTTCCGGTGCATGTCTTGCAAGCGCAAGGATCTGGGTTCGGTCCCCGGTAACCACATACCATACTGGGTATGGAGACTCATGCCCAGCAGCAACCAGTACCACACACCGCAGTTCCGGGCTTGGTGGCTCACGCCTGTAATCTCAGCACTCAGGAGGCAGAGGCAGGAGGATTGCTGTGATGTGAGTTTGAGGCTGAGCTCAGGGTCAGCCTGAACTACAAAGTGAGACCATGTCTTAAAAAAAAAAAAAGAAACTAGTTTCTTTAACAAAGAAGATGAAAGAAAGAAGAAAGGAAAGAAAAAAGGATAGAAGACAAGGAAGTTTGAAAAGAAGAAAAAGAATCTATAGGAAACGCAGTGTTTGGGCCTTTTGTCGATCCTGTTTTGACCTAAAGCACTCTAAAAATAAATCTATTAGATAATAAAGGAAATGAAAACATTATTATGTAGCTATTTTGCTAAGCTCTTTTCAGCAGGATTATAATATTATGGTTATATTTTTGTAACATGAATTCTTACCTTTTTGGAGAAATATATTACAATATTTATAGATTGACTAATATAATTTCTGGGCTGTAATTCAAAATAATGTAAGTAAGTAATTAAGTAAGTCCCCAGAGAATTATTGAAGCTGGTGGTAGGTGCATTGGGCCTTACTATATTCTTTCCTTATTTTTGAAAGGTGTTAGAACTTTTCATTTCTTTTTTTTATTATGAAATAGGTACATTTATATACACATCATGATCACACTCACCATTCACAGTTTGTACCAGTATTTGACAAGACTTGATTCTCATTTTTTCCCATTCCTCTACCCACTCTATAACCCTCTAACCCTATATATATATATATATATATATATATATATTTATATATATATATATATATATATATATATATATATATATATATATGCTTTGTTTCCCTTTTGTTTTTTTTACTATCACAATTTTAAAGAATTACCTATGGTTCAATACTAAATCTTCACCATTTTAGGATCTGTCCATGACTATGCTAGAAATCTGAATCTCCATGTGCTATTTTGAACTTCAAATGCCTTTCTCCCAAATTTTCATTCTAAAATCAGAAGTAGTAAACAGTCTTTTTCCTCTCTCTGGTCAGCACCAGTTGAGCACTGGGTGCTGACTGGGACCACGGGAGGTAACGTGTCAGCTTTGCTCTTGGTGAACTCTGTATAGGAAGAAGCAGTAACCACAGAGGACACCCATTCTTCACCCCAGTACTTACTACATGGCATGGGCATGACTAACAGATAGCAGAAATCTCTCTTCGTGGGCTGGAGTAGAGCTAAGGAATCTCCCTGAGTGGCCCTGTGGGTAGGCAGGCTCTGATGGAGTCAGAGGGTCGGGTGAGGGGGCTCGATCCCTTGCAGTCATCAAGAGGAGTGAAGGCCAGGGGCAGCTCAACTTGGAGGCCTCACATCGAAGACATGGAGGGAGCCCCTGTGAAGACTGGAGTCAGTGGCTTAGGGGATTGAGCCTGTAGTATTATAAAAGTTCAACTAACAGCCTGTGGACAAGCCACTATGCTAGGGAACCAGTGCTGCAGCTGTCAGCCCGGTGCAGCCTGACCTCAGGCATGCAGTTGTATTCCACTGGTGACTTCCAAGCCCCACTCCCCCTTTTTGTTCCCTGAGGCAGGCTGCTGCTGTGTAGTCCATGCTGGCTTGAACTCACTATATAACCCAAGGCTGGCCTCAAACTCACAGCAGTTGCCCTGCCTCAGCCTCCCACGTGTGCCAGCTTCCACGGTCTTTTAACTTCAAGGACTATGAATCTTACTTAGCCTCTACTTTTGTTAATCTCTTGCCTCTTCCTTAACGATATCACCAGGACTTGAGTTGCTCCACTGTGTTAGGTTACAAACTGACGCTCACTTGGATCCAAAAAGCTCTGCTTTGTCCCCAAAATACTTAGAGTAAATAAATGCACCAGGGACACATGGGAAATGAACACAACATTGTAGTTAAAGCAGTGGCTACTAGTCCCAGTAATTCTGGCAAAAAGAGAGTTTAGAAGGCTCCTTCCTCTACGGATTTGACCTAGGTCAAGGAGGTGAATATACAATGATGCACATTAGTTGATGTAATCAAGTTGTTTGGAAACTTCATTATTTATATACATTAGGACTTGATTTTTCTAAAATTTTTGGCATGTTGGTTTAATACTATTACATAAATGGATAATGAATAGATAGATAGATAGATAGATAGATTGGTATGGTCCTGGCCTATGCTTTCCAGGATAGTAAACTTTAGCCATATGTGATTATTTAAATTTAAGCTTGAAATATTTAAAATTAAATTAAAGTCAAAATTCAGCCACACTAATCACGTTCCAAATAATCCACGGCCATGTGTGTCTGGTGGCTATACTGAACTGTACCAAGCAGCACAGACATATTTTCATCATCACAGAAGCTTCTGTTGAGTGGCGCCACTCAAATTATCAAGCTCTGACTTGCAGAATAAAAACATACTTAACAGCTTTTTGTTCAGCTCTTTTTCATGGTATAATATTCATTTTTCAGAAAAAAATAGGTAGTCAAATTTGAAATGACACACATTTTGTTTTTTTCCAATGTGCCATTTGCAGTCTGTTGAAGACAAAGGGGACTTCAGCGTTCCAAGCTGTTACGGGAACATCAAGTGTGACAATGGTGGTTCCAGCCTGACTTTTGAGGATCCTTTGGATGATGTAAATGTGGTTGATTTGAAATGGATCCATGACTTTGTGCTAAAATCTCTGGAAGTTTTATATCAAGTGGAAAAATGGGAAACACTAGTGTCACTTGCCATTCAGTTCAATACAATTTCACAGTAAGTACTGCTGCCCGTACAAGTGGCAGATTTGGCTGCACAGAAAGTACTTTGGCTGTGGGCTGGGGATGTAGCTCTGTGGCACCACTACCTGCCTTGTAAGTGCAAGGTTGTGAGTTTGATCTCCAGTACTGAAAAAAAAGTAAAAACCAAAGTGTTTTAGCCATTATTTGCTTTTTGATGTATTCCTTTTCTGCCTAGTGAGAGATATACAGAACAGGTGACACCACTGCTAGTCTATGCCCAGCGTCAGCTGCTTCTGAGAATACAGCAGTTTGAGGGCCCAGATGTTACCCAACAACCCTGTGCAAGGTATGAGGCTGAATGTGGAGAGAAGGTAAGTTCAGCACTGTTCATGTACTTATACATTTCTTATTGGTATACATATAAAAAACCCCAAAGATTTAGGATTCAGAAAGTATTATTTTTAACTAGGCTTCTATCATTCCACTCAGCTGGCATTATCAAGAACTTACCACTGCAGTGTTTTCTAGACACAGGGTGAAGAGTGAGGGGGGTCCTTGTCTGCTGGAAGCTTATACTGAGGTCACGGCTCACCTGCCATCAGGTGTGATTGGGACAGGGCCTAGAGCCCGCAATGCTTTTAGGGGCCCACTATGAATGTTTTCATTGTTCTTCAAATAATGAAATAACATGTACAATAAAGGAAAAGTTTTAATTTTTATAATTAGGAATTTTATATTTATACCCAAACAATCATAAATACGGTGTTTAGTATTTTTTTAAAGGAGGCAGAGGCCCATGAAGGCAAGAGTTTCCGGCTGGAATCAGACAGAGAAAACAGATATGTTAATAGTCCTGCCATTCTAACAAAAATGCAATGCCTGCCTGATCAGAGCCGATGCATATGGCTGCACAGGCTTTCTCCTGCTGAGCGGCCCCTGTCCTGTGTGGGGCTGGAATCCAGTCCCCGCTGTGGCCTTTCAGTGCCATGTCCATCCATTTTCTCCCTCTTCTGGCTCAGGCGTCCTTGGCCTCCTGCCTGTTCCATGTGGTTAGAATATAGTTGAGTTCCTGCCTCACAGAATTTACTTCCAGAGGTTGGAGATGGGGCCAGATAACAGACATGTGAGCAGGGAAATGGAAAGCTTTGTGATCATTGTAAGTTCCCCCCCAAAAATGAAATAGATCAGTGGGATATAGATGGGCTAGGGTTGGGGACACAAGGTCTCGAAAGCTCTCTTGGAGAGGGCAGTGCTGAGAGGGGCCAGCCCTACCGTGGTCTGGAGAAACACCTCTCCAAGCCCAGGGGAGACCAAGGCCATGGGTCCTCAGGCAGGACAGAGAGAACGTCTGCTCTTGGACCTCGTGTCTTCTTGTCCACACCTCCCTCAGTGAGTTAATTCTGCCTATGGTTCTAAGTGCACCTTCATGACGACAACTGGCGATAATATCTCTGGACCTTTGTCATGAGTATTGGGTTGGAATATCTCATTCGTACCCCTGTCAACGGGAGAAGCTGGATTAGCAGGAGAGCTCTCTCTGTCTGGATTTATCTGAAGTATCTGGCTTATGCGATGGTGAGCACTGGCTAAACAAGTCCAAGGGGAGGCTGTCGGTTGGAACCGCGCAGGCCTGGACCGTGAAGAGAAAGCAGCCACTGTGGGCTCTTTGGAGCCCTGGAGAGCAGTGGTGTGTCACTGAGGATGTTCCCCCCAGTTTAAACTCACATCCTTAGGAACTTTCATCAGCATCTGCAAAGCCTTACACAGCAGCGCGTAGGTTAGTGCTGGGAGAACCGGCAAAGTGTGGATATGCTGCAAACGGACGCTTCTCTCACTTTGCTTCTCACAGGTTCGCTCTGGTCAGGCTGGTGTGTGAAAAACCACCTGTTACCGCATCAGCACCGCCTCTTTGGCATGGACACACTTTTCAGATTTAGCGTGTCCCTAAGGAGCCTGTAATCCCGAGCTCTCCTCCTCTGTTGCCTACGCTGTTCTAGCTGCCAGACACCTGGGAGACATCTCTGATTCCTTCTTGTTTCTTGTCATTCTGCAGATTAGTTTCCAAATCTTCTATCCTCAAAATGCAGTCAGAACCTCCCCCTGCTCAGGTTCTCACAACTGCCAGACCTGTGAGCCAGCCAGTGTTCTGTCTGCCTGGGTTAACTACTCTGCGCCCGTCAGGCTGGAGTCTGTTCTTTGATGCAGCGGACAGAACGACAGACCCAAACTAGACCACATCGCCTCTCTGCTTAAATCCCCTTGGTGTCTTCCCGCCAGACACGTGGTCCTGTGACCTTAATAGTGTACACTTGGCTCATACAAGGTACACGCCTGTCGTTTCCGTTGACTCTCGGGTTTTAGCTGCACTGTTGAACTTCACTGGTCTTTAAGTTGTACCTGCCTCAGGGCCTTTGATTTGCTATTTCTTCTGTTTGGAATTAACCCCCTTGCAGTTCACACTGGGATTTTTCCACCTTTTTCAAATTTCAAATCTTTGCTGGTTGTTGCTTTCATGATGAGGTCTTTCCTCTCCACTCTGTTTAAAATTATATGCACTTTAGTCCTATTTGTTGCTATAGAAGGTCTAACTCTTTAATAGAATGTAAACGTACTTCACTATTTTATTTTCCTTCTACCAGCGTAAGTTTCATAAAAAGCAGGAATTTTTGCTTTTTTGGTCCTCTAATGTATGGCCTCTTCAGTATTTGGCATATAACATGTGTTCAAAAAAGTCTTACTTAAAAGCTAGAAAGGCAGGAGGGACCAGGTCAGCGAGGACCTTATTAGACGATGGGAAGGAATTTCGATTTATTAGCCTGTTTATGTCTCACGAAAGTACCCACAGAGGAGAATAAGGAAGAATTATCTGTGTGAGAAGACAGGCTGTCTTCTGAGTGATAGGTTAGGTCAAGTAATAGGGTTGGAGAGATGGTGAGAGTCGTACTCTTTAAAGGAATTTCCTTCTTCTAAAAATTTTCTGTTTTCAGGGTTTTTTTTTTTTTACAACTTGAGGGCTCAAATATCTTTTAGAATATAAATAGTGCAGAGGAAATTAGTTTTGAAAAACTTTATCTGTGAAGTTAAAATTTCCTTAATTATGAGTAGGCTGAAAAAATCTGCCATTGCAAAAGCAGCCGATATTTTAAATATGTTTCAACTTACATAATGGACGATATATTTAGACTGTCGGATTTATGGAATACCAGGAAATTATATTCTAATTGCTCTGCATAATTTGCCTAATGCTCTTCCAGCTGTGCTATACAAAAGAAATATGAAAAATTGGATAGCCCTGATTTCCGCCCAAAGTTCTCCTGAGTGAACGTGTTCTGTCAGAGTTTTATTTGTAGCATTGTTTTGTATCTCTTCCTTCTGACAAATAAAAAATAAGATAAATATTTCAAGAAAGCCAAACTTCTACATTCAAGATAACTGACTGAATAATATTTGTTTTTTATCTTCTTTTTAAAGATCACCTGCCGAAATTTCATAGGAAAGCAGCTGAAGGTTGACTGTGGGCCCAGGGCAGTGACAGACACAGGAGGCGCCGCAGACGCGCTGAAGGAGCTCGTCTCTTCAGGTCGGAATCAGGTTCAGCTTGAACCGAATTTTCCTTAAGTGAAAGTTTGCCATTATGTTCTGCGCACCAAGTCTTCCATAATTAAAATATCTGTACCACCTCTTTTGCAGGCTTATTGAAAAATAATCCATTTGATATTTACCATCTTCTGTTGCTATAGATGTCAGTTATGAGAAATGACAGCACATTTTTAAAAGTTCAGTCTGTAAATTGAAGATGAGAAATGAAAGGAACAGGGACATTCATGGGGAAAAGTCTGTGTTGCACCTTTTCCTGTTTTCTCTGGCTTGGGAGCTCCTGGTTCTTTGGACTCTTGCTGTTTTCTTTGTTCTGTCCCGACTCCCACCAGGGCCGCCATGCCCATTGTCAGGGCACTGTGAACGGGCTGTGGGCTTTCGCATGGCTGACGGGGTGGTCTTTTGACTAGTATCTAGGGGATGACCTGGGAGTGCCATGATTTGTCTGATTTTAGTGGATGAACCCTTCCAGGAAGTTTTTGGCAGTGCAATTTAAAGAAATGAGGCAAGGGAATAAAATGAAAACATAAATGACACTCTCTGTGTGCTACACTTTGCTGGCTTACAAAGAAAATGCAAATCTTCTCTTTGAAGTGTTAGAATTCTTTCACTTGTCTATTGATTTTATGTGTGTTTTTGTGTCATAATTCATGTAACTCATTCGTTCTCTTATTGAGGCAGTCAACCAGCCTATGAGTTGTTCAGCAGACATTTGCTGAATAGCTACTGCTGTGGTCTAAGTGCCACACCAGGTACTAAGTTGACACAGATGAAAGAGAGCACAGATCTGTTGGCCTTTTTATAGGACATTGAAAGAGTTGGGTAAATATGTGAGAAATTGTAACATAGAATAACAAAATCTGTAATATTATCTTTACTGCTGCTATAAACTGTAGTAATAGCAGCTGCTTTGAGAGATAGCAAAAAGGCAAAAATCTGAGTTTGGAAATGGGGCAGATGTTACATAACAGTGTTCTAGAGGTCAGAAGAAAGAGATTCAGCTTTATCTGGAGAGTTGAGGGATGCTAGTGGAAAGGATTTGAAAAATGAAGTAAAATGATAATAGACACATTCTTAAAAGAAGCCAGATGGAAAGAGGAGAGCGACTGTTTCAGCTCATCTGTGAAGTAGACGTGACCCAGGCTTGGGATTGGGCAGCGTGAACAGAGGAGGGAACAGGTATCAGAGAAAGGGCGAGGAGGCCCAGGATGCCCTCTGGGCTGGGTGGGTGTGAAAGGGGGATGGGGAAGGAGTTGATCTCTTGGTCTCTCACATCCCCATGTCTCCACACCGACAGTGAAATCCTGGGTGAGGAGAACAGCTTTCTTTGGAATAACGGAGTTTGCCTGGATGATAACGGAGCCGAGCTCTCTGTATATGCCTGGGCACACCCTGGAGGCCCTCAGGAGAGAGCTGCCCAGGATAGCTGCACCTTAGTCATCAATATACTGGTGGTGGTTTAAGTCAGGGACTGGGGTGAAGTCACACAGGGAATTTTGTGGCATACAGACCACAGAGAATTCTGGATAGCTCGTACATTTTGAAAGTTGTACCACTCAAAAAAGGCTAGGACTATCGAGCAGTGACAACTAAGCTAAAGATTTTCGAACACTCGAGAAAGACTCTTGTTCATGTTACTGTGTCCAGTGACATTGAGCACCTGGCTGCCTCTCATTGGGCTGGAATGTCCACCTTGACCCAACTTCTATGACTGTTTCCAAGGCAGCAGCACAGTGCCAGTGCTACCTCTGGGGAGCTCCGCCGAGAGGCTTGTCCTGAAGCTCTGTGGGCACACCCTTGCCAGACCACACGCACATGTGCTCACGTATGTTTGTATTATGCTGAGGGTATTACGTGGGTTCTCTAATGATTAGGCCAACTCTAATGAAAGAATTGCACAACAGCCACTTTTACAGGTGCTTCGTGACTACTAGCTTACAACCACCTAATGAGGTAGGTTTATTGCTTCCGTTTTTCCAGAGAGATAAAGATGTGGCAAATCATGCACTGGCTCATAAAGCTGCTAACTGGAATGTGACGCATGGAATATTTGCTCACATTTTGTGCCCAAAGTTGCATGGCCGTGCCTACCTTTAAAGGGGAAGGAGAGCATGTTCCACCAACTCTGTACTCAACGTGAAGAGGTACAGAGTATGTGACAAGCCCTGACTGTCATGGAAGCAAAGAGAGGAAGGACAGAACGTGAGAGGTGGGGACACGCAGTGGGTGGGGGGGGGACATGCAGAGCCATGGCAGGGGTCAGAGAGGTCACGTACAATGGTGGGCGTTTGGCATGAGCGTGGGCATCATCACTGGCATTTTTGCTGTGACACAACTGAACCTTTCTCTGGCTGCTTCCCCTTCCCGAGTTTCTCATCTAGATGTCTGACTGCAAAGCCCTCCGTTCTTTGAAGTCCTTAGGATCTGTCTTTTCAGCCAGGCTGACCCCGAGCATTCTGTGTAGAGACTGTGTCCCTTGGTTCGCTCTTTGCCTCTGCAGCTGCCTGGTTTTATTCTGACACACTTCTCAGCGTCTGTGTACATTTCCACATTTTGTGTTTATTGATTACTAATCTGTTCTTCCTAATAAAATGCAAAGCAGCATTACTTTGTTCACCAATAGTATTCCCAGCGTCTGGTGCAAAGCAGGAACCGTGTGTCTGTTTGCTGAACAAATGGCTTTGTGACCTTGGAAGTGACAGGAGGAGAGTGAGGGGACTGAGCTGGGCCTGCTGAGGTTCACTGAGCAGAGAACTGCTTTGCAGGAGGCTTAGCAGTGATAAGAAAGGAAGATGGAGAAGCTAGAAGGGAGTGGGACTTGAGGGTCCTCGGGTGGGGCCTGGAAGGTCCTTTGCTTTGTTTGTGTGTCTTTTTAGTGAGAGAAAAGGAGCATATCTGTATAGTAAATGGAAAGAGCAGGTAGAGAGGAGAGCTTAGCATGAGGAGAGGAAGACATATGACAGAACAAGGACCTTGGGGAGAAGAAACGCCGACTGAGGCGTAAGGGCTTTAGCTCTGTTCAGAAGAGCAAAACCCTCCTGCAAGCGCCTAAAGGAAGGAAGGAAGACTGGACATGGCGCTGGACGTGGGGGCTTGACAGGGTAAAAGGTGCAGGAGGTCTCCTTGGGGGCAGGGGGACTGAATGAAGCAGGGAGTTGGGAACACAGCCAAGGGTGCTGGGGTAGGGGTTTCAGGAGGAGTGAGAGGACCAGCCACTGAGAGAAACAGGAGATAGGGTTGGGGAGCAGTGTTCATCTGGGTGCAGTCAGGGAGTGTGACTCCGCAGCTTTCGTGAAATCGAGGGAGCCCCTCATATCCAGTAAACAACAGCGGAACCCCCTCCTGTGGTCATGCTGGGTGACTCGTTTGGATCAGAGAATGTGAATCTTCTGGGCTGTGTTCTCCTGTTTTTTGATCCTGCCTGAGAAACCTCAGGGGTTTCTTTGTTTTAGGATCTATGACTAAAAAGAGTTGCTACAAATGTGAGAAAATGTGTTAAAAAATAGTTATCAAAAGGATGAGGATGACTAGCATCAAAAGAGGAGCAGCGGACCTAGCAGAGCTGTAGCCCTGGGTATCAGGCGGGGTTTGTTGACGCCAGGCACAATCTGTCAGGAAAACACTTTGCTCCTCTCTTGGAAAAGCTCCACCCGGAAGGCAGGATGGCCAGGTGGGACATAGGGGAGTAGGTGCAGCCCGCACCGAGGGAGCCTCTGGGTTGCTGATTTTCCACTCTTGGGGAAGGATCGCCATGATTGGCTGTGATTAGAGCAGGCATATTTGGAAAACACTGAAATGCTGAAAGTATATTTAGATTCTTTAATTGTTAGTCATAAGAGGTAGAATTATTCTCTTTTTACGGCAGATGAGAGAATCAAACATTACCTGCAAATAGTAGGACTGTGGTTCAGACCCGGTCAGTCTGAGTTCACTCCACATGACTGTCCTCCCTGGCCTGTGTTCCATGGCTCCCTTCCAACTTAGGATCTTCTCCAAGTTTTATATCACTCAAGAACTAATTTCCTATATTTCAGTGGTCACAGGAGACAGACACTTGTTCTGACTTATTGTGATGGTATGATAATTTTTAGGTGACCCTGCATCTAATTACAGGTTTTACATTGAACTGTAATCTTGGCTTCTAATTTTTAGCTCTTTATTAGGCCCTAGCAACTCTGTAACTAGGGGCATCTTTTGGCCTCTGCTTTTATGTTTATTTAGCAAATTTTGAGGTTGCTGAAGTTTTTCAGTGTGCTGGAGTCAGGTCATTTACATGTTTATCAGCGTGTTGGGTCTTATGTATGTCACCATGGTGCATTTGCAGCTCTTTCATAAGACAGTCCATGCACGATAGCTTCTGGATGAGACTGACACTTTCGAACCTCACAGATTTCAGCTGCTGTAACAGCATCTGGCGATAATGCTTGATACGTTTCATCCCTCACAACAGATAGTGTAATGCCCCAGTGTCTAGGAACATTTGCTGTTCTCATTATTTAACAGCATCCTATTCTCCCTTCTACTATTTAATAATGCATATGTAATTTGGTATAGTCTCGGTAGGATTTGGAGAAATGAGAATACCTCATTTTATAGATTATTCTTGTATGGATGAGTAACTTGCTTGCTTGTTAAGCCCTGTAGGGGAGATAACCCTAGCTATGCCTTTTATTATTATAACTGTTTTTGCATTCTAGCTGAGATCTCTTTCTTGAGTTCTGACTGTACTGATATTTAAGTTCTCTGGTAGGGTCGTTCAGTTCTTACGTGGGTTGAAATTTTCAGCCTGGTGGCAGGTATATTTTATTAGTGTCTCTGGGCCTTGGAATTGATATGAGCGTTGTGTAGGACACAGCCCCACCTTTCAGATCACTCCCTAGTTCCTTCCTTGGTGGACCTAACTCTTAGGGGTCATTGTCTTTTAAGTTTTTATTTCTGCACTGTACAATAAAACATAACAACGCGCGCCCTGACCTATCTCCAACTGTTGAGGTACTATTTGTGCCTTGGGCATAGCTTCTGGAGTCATCACTTACGGAAATTTTCAGAGAAGCTCCCCAGGGTGGAAGGCTGAGGGTGCCAAAGCTAATGACACCGCTCGTTGCTTTGCACCATTTATCTGCTGTAGACAGCCACAAACCATGGCAGAACCCTAACTAGATGGAAAGGGAAAGTGCTTGTTCTTGAAAAAAGAAAGAAAAGAAATATAATTTAGGAAAAACGCAGTCGAGTAGTTAGTTATCTGCAGATATTTAATGATAATTTTATTCTAAATAACAAATAACATTTGTATTTCTCTCTCTCTCTCTCTCCTCTCTCTGTCTTATTGATTCTTGGGCTCAACTGGTGCCTTCATACAGGGCTATAATGCCCAGACCTTGTTTCATTTTTTGTTTTGAGACAAGATCTTCATTAGTTGCCCAGACTCATCTCAAATTTCAGATCTTCCTTCCTCAGCCTCTCAGAGTGCTGGGATCCCAGGCCTGTACTGCCTTTCCTAGCTCATGTTTTGGGCTTTTATTGTATAATGTAAGACTTCTAAGAGCAGGATTGTGTCTGTGTACTTCATTTTTACTCCCTCCATGTGTGGCGTAGTGCTTTGCTCCTGTGAGCAAATAATGTGATGCATTATTAAGCAGTTTTGTCGCTGTGAGATATCAGAGTGCATTTACACAAACTTAGCCCACTGTGATGTCAAGAAGTGATGCAGCCTTGTGGCCTCCATCACATGTGCAGTCTGTCCCGTACCAGAATAAGTGTGGGACTAATGCTTGGAACAGGACCCTCCATGTATTGTTTACTCCAGGCCAGGCATTTGCTGGATAGTTCCCACAGGTTCAAATCACAGCCCCTCAAGGTAAGTATTATCTTCCCAATTTTATCAGCTATTTAAAACTAAAGACTGGCTGTTATTGTTTTGTGGGGACTTTCAGCCTTCCTCTCTTCCTTTTGCTTATCCCTATGGTCCAGATGTCTGCGGCTTCTCAAAATCCATGTTGATATTCTAACCCTCAGCGTGAAGGTATCAGGACATTAGGAAAAACGCAGTCGAGTAGTTAGTTATCTGCAGATATTTAATGATAAATACCTGTTTTTGGAGGGAACTTGCCATGAAGGGGAACCTTTATGATTGGCATGAGTGCCTTTTTCAAAAGAGAGCTTTTGAGGCCTTTTTTAGCCATATGAAAAAGACACTCGACAAGGTAATAATGTACCAGGAAGGGTCAGCACCTTCACAGAATCTGACATGGTTGGCACCTTGATCTAAGACTTCTAGTTCTGAGATCTGTGAGAAATAAACTGTTGTTTATAAGCCATGCAGTCTGTAGTAATTGCTTATAGCAGCCTGAACTAAGATACTTGTTTATGGTCTATCCCTGATCATATTTTCTAAGGAAAGGAAGATTAAAAAGCCAAGCTTATGAATTTTTGCAAGAAAAATAGTAAAACATCAGAAATCTACAATCTTTAGGACATTGTGCATGAGGGAAAGGTAGAAGAGGAGGGGCATGTCTTGCTGGGTTCATGTAGGCTTGGGCAGAGTACAGAGGAGAGGGTCCCTCAGAATAGCATTGAAATTGACCTATGGAAGAGATTTTTAATAAAGCTTATCCCAGCCACTCATTTATTTAATGAATGTTGAGTACATATGGTACATGTAGCAGGTACCATTATGGGTGCTGGGGATATAGCAGTGGGTAACATGGACAGGTGGAACTTCTTCATTTTACTGAGGAGAGCCAGCTGAAAAACAGGTCAAACCACAATGTCAGAAGATTGATTGTTCCATGAATAAGAGAAGTTTTGAGGAGGGAAAGCTATAGCTTTAAGTAGGATGATAAGGAAGGCTTCACTCAGAAGATAGCTGTTAAGCGATAACCTCAAGGAGTTGAATACAAGACTTAGGGTATCTGAGAGAAGAATGTTTTAGAACACAGGGAACCATGGCGGCCAAGGCTGTGGAGGAGCAGCGTGCCTCTTGTGGGAGGGAGTGAGGGAGAGAACTGTGAGAAGTGTGGGCAAAGCGGTCTTGGGGAACCCGTCCATGGAGGACCCTAGGG
The DNA here is from genome assembly GCA_004026965.1 of Petromus typicus. Lineage (NCBI taxonomy): Eukaryota > Metazoa > Chordata > Mammalia > Rodentia > Petromuridae > Petromus > Petromus typicus. The sequence continues at coordinate 87,455 of PVIR01003123.1, forward strand.
GTTGCTGTAAGGACTTGTAGAGGAATGTTTGAGGCAGAGGGGAAGAAGCCTGATTTAAGTGGGCTCAAGAAAGAGTGGGAAACAGTGAGCAAAGCCAAGCTTTTTTGAGGAGTTTTCATGTAAAGTGGAGCAGAGAAATGGGATGGTAGCCTGAGGAGAAACTGGAGTCAAGGGAGCAATGTTTTTCTTCTTTTATTTTTAATGATAGAAGAAATAGCAGGGAAATGTGCTACTGGGGAGGATTCAGCAGAGCAGAGAGGGAGATGGGAATGCTGGAGTGATGTCTGGAGGTGGAGATGGGCACCAGGGCCAGGCTGGCTGGCTGAGGCAGACGATTTCCTTGGATTGCTTTCACTCTTGTCTTATCTTCCAGGTGAGGTAGGAACCAAGTTTGAGCCCTGAAGGGATGGAGGGTAGAGGAGAGGTGACAAAGCCAGTTAGCCATTCCGGTTGCTCTTATGTTGGAATGTTCTCCAGGCGCCCTCCTGGAGTCCGTGGCTCCCAACCGTAGCTGAGTTAAACTACACATTGTGTGGTGGCTTGGCAGTCTCTGAGGCGCCAGCCTCTTTCTGTGAGAGTCCGATGCAGGCGTGACTGCTGGTGAACGTGCCGTAAAATACCCATCCCTTCCTGTCAGAGTCCTGCTCAAGCCCCTCCTCAGTTCACCACCCCAGAGCGTAGTTGTCCAGGAAAGAGCACTCCGGCAGGGGCTCGCAGGCCCTTCTTTCCATAGGACTGGCCATCCCGCCTGCGGCTCTCCCTACTGCTTTTGTACCTCAGCTGGCGCAAACTAGTTCTGTGCGTTTGGAGAAGCACCCAGCCCCTTCCTTATCGCCTCTTCATAAGTGAGGATAATAGTGGTCCCTTCCTCCTGTGACTGTTTTTAGGACTCAGTCCATCACGGGAGATGACTCAGGGCCGTTCCCGACAGAGGAGAAGTCCTCAGTAAACTGTCGCTCTCCCTATTCTTTTCTAGCTCCCTGACCTCCCTTCCTTTCTTCCTGATGAGTTCTGTCCTGTTCTCTAGCTCCAGCCGGTCATCACCGCTCTCATAGTCGTTCTTCACCCTTTTCCTTCCTCTGCTTCACGTCTCCCTCACTTGGCAGCGCCACCTGCGTTCCCTGTGACTTCGGTGGTCCAGGCTCCGGCGCCCGCCTTCAGCTCCACCGTGAACTCTCAGAACAAATGGCGTGTCTCTCAGGGTCATACAACGTTGCTGCCGAGCACATTTCGACACCATCAAAGACCTTAGCTTTTACAGGGCGCATTCTGCATGTCCTACAGAGAAAGTCAACCCGGTGGGCGTCCCGGGCTCTCCTGGCCTACTTCACGGAGGGCAGTGCGTCTGCAGCCTCGTTCCCAGGACGGTGACGGTCAGGGCACTCAGCCGCCAGGGGCCCCGAGTCACTCTCTCCCACCGTCTCCTCTTCCAGGACAGCTGTACGCTGCAGACCCACTCGCTGCCCCCAGCTGCCTTCCCCTGCACCTCGCTGTCCTAGGAGCCGATCTTCTCCGGCCCTTCAGAGACTAGTTGCCAATCTCAGGCGTTCTTCGTTTCTTCCTTTCGTCTCTCTCCCAAGGCACCTTTGCTTTGAAGAGGCTGCTGAAGGGGAGATTATTTCATTTTTTATGATCAGCAAAAGGAAAAGGAGGCTTCATAAGGAAAATTGGCAAGATCTAAAGTTATTTGCATTTCATAAGAATCAAACTTTTATATGTTTTCTTTTTTTTTTTAAAGAACTTTCAAATATACCAAAAGGGGAAAAAAATATCGAAATATTGAAACACCTGCTGCCGATCTGGGGGCTTTGAGTTTAGCAGCTTTAGGTTGTGACAAAGAAATTCTCTGAGTTAGAACCAGATTTGGAACCGGTGGGTTCCGTGTGTGTCCTCTCCTCCATCGTGTTCCCTGTTCTTTCCCTCTCAGAACACAGCCGAGCCAATCAGCTCGTCTGCGTGCCTGTGGATGTGACAGATACTTTGAGGTGCTTCCGAGAGACCCTGGAGAAGTCCAGATACCATAACAGATCCTTCCGACACAGCAGAAAGCTGCTTTCATTGCTGCTTGCACAGACGCAAGGTACCTGCTCATCCCCTGTCCCTCGATCCTGCGAGCAGCCCACACTCCGCTGCGCCTTTCCTCGTCGCGGTGCCGTGTGCACCCCGGCTGCCTCCCTCCACCCTTCTCGCGTCTGCTGGATCTCGTCACCTCTCTTTGCTGCTTTATTCTAACCAAGGCACTTTTGCTTCATGTCTTTATGCTTTCTTCCAAACTAGCGAACTCCCGAAAGGACAACAGATGTGACAATAATATTCATTAATTTTCCGACTTTGTACATGGATGTTCTTAACAGTTTTGTTTGCAGGTGTGAGATCATGCTTGTGTTTTGCTTTCCTTAATAGATGGATTGAGTCAGACTTAGTTAACAAGAATCCTTTATCAAACACTACTTTCTCAGTCTCAAAGAAATGGCTGCTTTTTAAAATAAGAATCTGTTTTCTTACCAATCTGTTTTCTTACTAATACCATATATAATGATTTTTGATCCTTCCTTTAGCTTAAAGCAGGTGCTCAGTATGGTTGGATATATTACATCTGTCCATCTTCTCTCTTTCTGCAGGTATTTGTGGATCCAATCAAAGAAAGATTTTTGAGTAGTTAAATAGTAAACTCAGTGGGAACATATTCTAAAATACAGGCAAAGACAAATATTCCTGAATTATATAGATGTAGGTTATTTAAAAATTTGAACTCTATGACATATTTATGCACCTTGCTATGAAAATTTATCAGAATGTAAAAATAAACTTAATATGCTTAAACTTAAAATAATTGTTTCAAAGTAATTAAAATAGATTAGACCTACACTTAAGTAAGATACGAATTTTCAACTAAACTAATAACTTAGAAACTTGACCATATTTTAAAAATCCATTGATAGAGTTTTATTTATTTTGATAGTTATTTACTTGCTATTTTTGTTGGTCCGCATTTCATCCTGGACCAAGCCCTCTTTGTAAGTGTCCAGTTTTTGGTTGCATTGTCCGCAGATTCACATTATGATAAATTAGCACTCTGCATCATGTGTACCTTTTTTCAGTTATTCAATATGTTAGTGATTGGTAAAGGTATAAATTAATGAAGCAAACAGAATTCCTAACTGAATCTGAATCTCACCTGCTACCAAAATATTCTCAGTGCTCCATCCCTTCTCCTCGGGCTGTAGACTTTAGAATCTCTCAGCTTCTTTCTCTGTTACTTTTGACTACTTCCCCAACATTTTTTCATTTTCTTTTTCCTGTATGCTCTCCGAGCCAACAAAGATAGAGTCTCTTTCCTACTTTTTTCTGTCTCAGGCCAGGGCTATGCATATGTTACTCCTCTCCCTGAGGTTTCTGCCTCACAGGCAAAATAGCATCTTACTGTTGGAAGATGTTTTTAAAAAGGGTGAACTCAAACTGTGTAACTTCAATCAGTTCCCAGGAGAAGCAAAACATTATCTTGGCATTAGCTGTGGCTGAGTCCTCCTTGTAGAGCTCTGTACAAAATAACACAACTTTGGAGCCCGTCCACGTGCACATGGGGTCTTCAGAAATGATCCTGGATATCAAATTCAAGGCAGTAGTGTCCTCCAGAATTGCAAGTAAATCTCATTGTTGTGCAAAATCTTTGCTACTTCTCCCTTTCCATTCCCGCTGCATTATCCTTTCTTTCTGTATTTTAAGTTTTTAACTTTGTTTTCACAAATTTAGGAGAGAAAGGAGGAGTGAACGATGCAAAATTGTCTTCTGGGAAGGTGGAATTTTGTCTGGGGATAGAAGAGATGCACATGTCAACACCCCCTGACCTTTCTCAGGAGCACTTCAGAGATTTCAGTTCAGTGGAGAAGAGCAAACTTTCCTATTCACAGCTGGGACTGGTGATTTCTTCTTATCACCAAACAATTGGTAAGGCTAAGCCATTGCTCAGTAGTTTCAGGCAGCCCTTTTGGAATGATGCTGAAATCTTACCTTGTCCTGAGAGGTTAAAGGTGGAGGAAGAGCGTGAGCATGAATCTCTGCATGGGACCTTGGGAAGAAGTGACTGGATACGCCCAGGCCCCTCTTGCTGCCACCTGCAGCTGGCTGTCATTACTGTAAAATTCTAGGTCACCAATCTCCTCCTCCCCCTTAATTATGAATCCCCTTGGGGATGGAAGCACTGACTTGTGCTTTGCCTTGTCTAGCTGGATTCCACTGTCCTTGTCTTTCTTCTTAATTCAGCTTTACTACAGATTTAATAGTATAACCCCTATTGGACACCAGTTTTCTCCTTTTAAACAAGAAACATTTTATAATTCTCCCTCTACTTCCTGAAATAAAATCTATATTTAATATATTCTTCCTACATGCATTAAAAAAAACCCAGCAGTCTCTAAATATAAACTAGAGGATAAATAAAACAAAATCACTTTATAATAAAAGAATCTGTTGATTAGCATGTAAACACATGGGCATCAGAAGGTGTGGGGTAGTCAGATGGTTCTTCCTGTAATCACCACAGATATCACAGCTCCAGATGGGAACTGACACAGGTGGGCTGTGCTGGTGACTTAAATGATATCAGCACCAGTAAGTGTGGTGATATGACTTTGTGCAGTGGTAAATAAATCCTGGTGAAGTCCTGGACAAAGCAAACTCTTACTGTGGCTACGTGTAGAGATCATTCAAGCGTCTCTTTTTATGGGTAAGGTGAAGTTGGCTAGCAGAGAATTATAAAGATGTTCTCACTTGGGGAGGTTTTTGGGCCTCACCTATATAGTACTGGGATGTGCTTCTTCAGTGCCTCTAGGAGGCAGTAGTGCCACAGTTAGAAACCACTGCCATGTCAGCTGGGTTTTGGCCACATGACCCAGAAAGCATATATTTATTAAAAACAATAAACAAAAATTCTGTGATAGTAAAGATGCATTTTCTGCATTTAGCTAAAAGGAAAAACCTGATATGGTGTGATCTTGTTCTACCTCTGTTGGAAACACTTAGCAGCTTCACACTTGCAGCGGGGTAACCTCCATATTTCTTTTTTTTTTTTAAGGTTTTTTGAGACAGGGTCTCGCTTTGTGGTTCAGGCTGGCCCTGAGCTCAGCCTCAAACTCACATCACAATCCTCCTGCCTCTGCCTCCCGAGTGCTGGGATTACAGGCGTGAGCCACCACGCCCGGCACTGTGGTATGTGGTACTGGTTGCTGCTGGGTGTGGGTCTCCACACCCAGTATTGT